>CBVK0100413610.1:0-19481 GCA_900067695.1 Picea abies
TGTAGGGATGTGGTTGGATGCATAATCTCTGAGAATCCTTCAATAAACCTTTTGTAGTACCCTGCTAGTCCCATAAAGGATATCACTTCTGTGACATTTCTTGGTGTTGTCCATTCCTCAATGGATTTTATCTTGGTTGGGTCCACATCTATTCCTTCCTCTAAAATGACATGACCCAAGTAATGAATTTTCCTCTGCTAAAATGAACACTTGCTCAACTTTTCATAAATATGATTCTCCCTCAATAGCTACAACACCATCCTCAAGTGTTGTTCGTGCTCTTCTTAATATTTTGAGTAAATAAGTATGTCATGCATAAATACAATGAAAAAATTATCTAAATAACTTCTGAAAATTCCATTCATTAAACACTTGAAGACAACTGGTGCATTTGACAACCCAAATGGCACCATTGTAAACTCGTAATGGGCATACCTTGTTCTGAAGGAAATATTGCTAATGTCTTGTTCCTTAATTCTTACCTGGTCATATCCAAATTTGAGATCATTGTTTGAAAATATTTGTGCGCCCCGTAGTTGATCGAAGAAGTCATCTATCCTTGGAAAAGGATACTTGTTATTTATTGTCACTTTGTTCAACTGATTGAACTCGATACAAAGTCTCAGCATACCATCTTTCTTCTTCATAGATGATATCGGGGCACCCTAAGGCGACAAAGTTGGGTGTATATAACTCTTATTCAAAAGCTCTTCAATTTTCATCTGCAACTCCTTCAATTATGGCATACTCATCCTCTAAGGAGTCTTGGATACTAGAGCTTCTCTCGACATCATATTTGTAGAGAAGTCGATATCTCTTTTTGGTGGAAACCCCAGTATTTCCTTAAAGACATCCTCAAATTCCTTTAGTATTGCACAGTCTTCAACACTTGGCACTTTATCCATGGGTGCCTCCTCCATGTGCACTACAATTACTTGAAATCCTTTCCTGTAACTTTTCTTCAATTGTAAAGCTGAAATTTCTCTAATAGTCACAACTCTATGAATGCCTTCAAATGTTCTCAATTTTCCTTTCTCATCCAAGAAAGTAATTCCTTATTATTATAACAGTCTAGAAAAACATGATGTTGGTCCAACCAATCCATACCAATGAGGCAATCATACGAGCCCAAAGGCATGATATTCAAATCAACTTTTGTGCATAGTCCATTCATTTCCATTGGACATGCCTTGACCATATCATTGATTTTCCTTTTTTCCCTTGTAACTAACTGCACCAACCAAGGTTTTCCAAGCTTACTTCTTGACAATTGGGATCTTTCCACCATTTTAGGATCTAGATAACTATGACTAGCTCCCGAGTCAATTAAAATAGCAATGGGTTGGTCATTAATATTACCTTCCACCTTGATCATGTGTGACTGAAACTTAGCTTTCTTGTTGTCTGGGGCTACATAAATTCTAGGTACACTTCTACCATTGTCTTCGACTGTCACATATTGTCATGAATTGTGCACATTCCTCTCTTTTTCACCTCTTTGAGGGAAATATCTAAACATATGATTTCTTTCGCAACCCCAACACTTCATTGGTTGTTTCCTTGGCCTAGTTTCTATTGTCTCAGACATTCTAGGCTCCTTGGAAATTGGTTGTCCTTGTACAATATTTATGAAAAATGGTGGCTTAGTCCCCTTATTCCTATGTTCCACCTTACTTTTCATTTTTTCTTCCCAAGACTTTTAGAAGGTCAATCTTCCTTGCTACTGATCATAGAGACATTTTTCTCTCCTTATAGTTCCTTCCAATGTCTCAGGATAATGATATTTATCTTATCGCTAATAAATGATGGCATCCCACTCAAGTGCCTTTGAATATTCACCTGTTCATCCTTGATAAAAGGAACATATTTCAGTAGCTCTAAAAATCTCCTTTCGTGGTCATCTATGGTCATGCTCCCAAGCTTGAGTTTGAAGAATTCCTTTATTTTCCTATCATAGTAGCGCTTGGTTAAATAATTATTTTCAAAACATCGCTTGAATTGCCTCCAAGTAACCTTGTTCTCATCAATGTGTTGCACTTACACATACCGATCTCACCACATTGATGCTTTTCCCTTGAGTTGATAAATGGGAATTCACCCTTCTTCTTGTGAGGAGTAATCATGGAGCTGGAAGTATTTCTTCATACCCAACAACCAAGCTTCTACATCCTCATCCTTCTTATGATCTTATTCATTCCCCCTTGTATCTCATCCACCCCAGTACTTCTCATGCTTTTTGATAGGAGATGGACTCGAAATATTGCACACTCTCTTGATTGAATTTCTTGGAAAGTGATGGAGGTGTCTGTCAACACTTCTTGAATTTCTACCCTCATCGTGAGACCTATTTCTTTTTTATTTAGTTGATTCAGTCTTCTTATCCATATTTTTCTCAATTCTGTCCAAGTTTTGTAGAAAATTGGTGTACCATCTTTCTCCTCCTTGGATTTCATAATCCTATCATTATCCACTTTATAGCTTTGGACATCCGTTTGCAAACGTTTTGTGGTCTCTACCAAGTTCATGCTCTCCTCTAATCCTTCCCTCTGCCCATTGGATTATGTAGCTTCAACACCCATACTAGTGTACAACCTTTCCATTTCCTCATCCTGACTATAGGTTCTCTGCGCACATGTCATGATTTTAATCTCTACGTTGATCCTGCCCTGAACTAATTGTTGTTAATTCTGCAAAAAGTGCAATTAGAAAGATTTGTTAGACTAATTAATGTGACAATTTTATGAAATCTATGCACAATTTGTCAAAATCCTTTCTTTTCTTTTTCCTTTGGATGATTTTTAACATCCAAACTCTAGTGTGCACACCCCGCGCATTGTTGTTCTTGCACGCATCACAACTCTATATCGTGCACCAATGGTTTTCCATGCAAAATAAACTATGCACTACGCAACACCGATACTTAATGCACACATTTATTTCATGTTGATCTATGTCCCACACAGATCCAATGTTGAACCAATTGCTCTGATACCAGAATGTAACGTCCCCAGCTTCCCAAGTTGGGCCACATCACACAATCTAACTTTTGTCTCTGGGATATTCTTTATAGCAGCCCAAGCTCACTACTGGACAATGTTACTTCAAGATCATGAGTGTGCAGATAATACTTATAACGCTCCCTATTACAAGTAGACCAGATTATTGCGCACAACCTTACGGTATTGCGCCAAGACCTGCATTGAGTCTCGCTCTACGAGTACACTTATTTTAATACAATTAGAACAACGAAATAAATGTCACAAAACTATTATTCACATTAGCCCTTCATAATACATATATATTGTTGTGCGAACAACGCTCTGCAGACAAAATACTATTGTGCACGCAATCAATCCAATGTTGCACGAAGATTCTGTCACTTTGTGCACGCAGATTGCTTCACTGCGCACTCGGTGATTCATACCTCCCAGCCATAGACTATGTCATTCATAATCTTTCAACGACAGGTCACCCTCAAGCTAGGCTTAAACTCCACATAAAAAAGGGTTCCTATCGCTAGGTTATGGTATGATATTCAGGAAAAGTCTTGGTCCAAGGTGTCAACTCTTGAAAATAGCTTACAGTCCCTCGTTCCCCACATGATTTTCCCACTCAAGGAAGTGTGCCCCTTCTTTACTCAACAGTCCTTCGACTTCCCACTTCCCTTCTGGGTCTTCAGCAACAGGTCGGATAGGAAGTATCGGAGCCTTGTATCTAATTCCCAACGCACCAGGGAACAATTCCCAACAAACTCTCACTTGGAGAGAGTGATCACGGGCCTGGCAACCCACCTCTTTGATAGTAAACAAGCCTTCCCAAGCACAGGGTTAAGAAAAATGACAATAAGTTACAACAAAATATGTATTCCTTCACAGAGGAAATCCATTTGAACAATCCCCGAATGAGTGATCATTCCCAGAATGAATGAATGATTCCCCCAATTACACTAAGGCCAACAATATATATTACATGTCTTCAACTCGACACTTGTCACCTTCATAAGTAGCTTTAGCCACTTGGTGACTCGTTCCCTACCCTCGGGAACTTAGGATAAATATTTAGCCACTTGGTGACTCGTTCCCTACCCTCGGGAACTTAGGATAAATACATATCCATAAATTAAAATTCCATAAATATTAAGAAAATATTCCCTTGACTTAAGCTTCCCCTTTTTCCTTTTCTGTGGAGTTTATCCCTCGTCTCCTTTTCATCTAAGTTGAGTCTATGCGAAGTGATGTGATTATATTAACAATCTTGTGGGTGATTACATTTACAATACAGGTGCACTGGCCTTTTGCATCTGGGCTCACCAGCCTTAAAATACAAGCATACATACAAAGGCTCTCTGGCCTCAAAAATGTGTGCTTAATATGATGTGCACAAGTCTCTGGGATGTGCACCCTCTTCTTTTGGTGCGTCATCCTCACACACTTACACAAGTGCATGCTACACTATAAAATGTGCACATTATTTCTTTGATGCACAATCCTCGTGAAATCACCAAACTATGGAATGTGTGAATCCAAGACTTGATACCAACAACTAGGGGTATCACAACCCTTAAGTGTGTATATCTTGCAATGAATTAATTGCACCCTGAGCTTTGACAATCCAAAGATGGATTTGTGGTGCAAGTCCCTTTGTTGATGTTGCGGTACTAACATCTTTGGCATGTTAACATTATTTTTGGGTGCACGTGCTGTGAATAATCCCACTTACATAACAAGTGTGAGACAAAATTCCACATACAAAGCAATTGTGAGATAGAGGTGTTTGATAAGGCATAGAGATGGTTTATAGTGCATAACTACACCAAGAGTTTTTCAATCTAGAAATTGGTTTTAGACTTTGTGTTGATGTGATAACAACCTCTACATCTTCCATGTAACGTACCCAGTCACCCACAGGTTGGCCACACTACTTCAAAACTGATTTCAAAAGTCTGATAACATCTAATTAATAAATAAGCATGAAAGAACGCCATAACAATAGATCCAATAATCAAGATTCATGCTACAACATAAAATAATGTTTAAACATGTCATGGATAACAATAACCAGGAAGCATGCACATTAAAGATACGCATCTCAGAGATATTAATTAATACACAGTGGAAATAAATGTACAAGCATAGAAACACATGACAAAGAGCACTTATCTTTAACAAAATGAATCACCAACTGGTCACAGACAAAGGACGTTCCACCCAACCATAGATGTTGTTATTCCAAGTCTCAACAGTAGGTCACCCCCGAGCCAAGGCTATGAATCCACAAGGATGGTTCCAGGGTGTCACTCAGCTTCCCAAACTAGTCATCACTCAATCTCTCGTAGATTTCTCAACACACAACAATCCAAAGTACACCAACTCTCTTCTCTCCAACCTGCACAACCCAAGAGAATGGACTCCCTTCTTTGACATGCATTCCCTCAGGTTGTCCACCTCCTTACATGTCTCCAGTGCATCTGGTCAATAATCTCCATGCTAGGACTCTCAGGATTCACAGCTGTGAACAAAAGTTAACACATGCCCATGCATCTAAGACATGCATGCATTAATTCATGGTTGGAATACACCAACAAATGCTACAACCAACAAAAAATGGCTTCTTCCCTAAAAAAATTATCCCCAAGTCCCAACCAAGAACAAGAATGAATGAGTGAAAGAGTGAATGGGGAGTGAGCAGAATGAAGAGTGTGAACAACGAACAAATGAGTGAACCCCCAAACAACCCAAAGATGGGTTTATATATTCACTTGGAAATCAAGAACCACATGGCCTTCCCCAAGAATCTCATGTAACCACTTCTCTCCATTAAAACAATTATGGGTAATTGAAAAAAATAAAAATAAAAGACTTGGCCCCTTCAGCCCCCTCTCTCGTGGAATCATAGCCCCCCTATAACTCTTGTCCTTGTCTATCTGGAAGCCAACGATGTATTTTATTATTAGTAATGATCAAGTATTACATTTCCTAGGCACTCCGATCTCTTTTAATTGTTTGGGCGCTCTGGCCAAGTTCAATAAAATAACAAAATACATTATTTAATGTGGGGACTCAAAACCAGGGTATTACATTCCCTCACTCTAGTACCAACATTAATGTCATGTTAACATCATTGTTGGGCGTGTGTGCTATTACTAATCCTACATGCATAACAATTGTGTGATGGAGATAGTTTATAAGGAACTATCCACACCAAAAGCTTTGTCAATCTAGAAGCTTACTCTAAGTGCAAGTCCCTTGGTTAATGTGATAGCAACCTCCCTGTATGTGGTACTAACCTTGTCAATGTGTTAACATCATTGTTGGGTGTGCGTGTTGTGAATAATCCCTCGTGCATCGCAATCGTGAGATAAATGTAGTTTATAAGTCATTACTCGCATTAAAAGCTTTGTCAAGTTGGAAGTTGGCTTTGGGGTGCAAGTCCCTAGGTTGAGGTAATATCATCCTCCCTCACTCCAATACAAACATCATCGATGTGTTAACATCGTCATTGGGTATGGATGTCATGAATAATCTCACATGCATAACAATTATGAGGCATAAATGGTTCATAAGGCATTCTTGCACCAAATGCTTTATATATCCAGAAGCTAGCTTTTGTGTGCAAGTCCTTGGGTCGATGCATGTGGCAACATCCTTCCTCACTCTATTACTAACAACATTGATGTGTTAACATCATTGTTGGTGAGTGTGTATTGCGAATAAGCATGCTTACATAACAATTGTGACACATAATCCCACATAAACAACAATTACGAGAGAGATTGTGAAGTGGAAACGGTTTATAAGGCATTCTTGCCCCAAAAGATTTACCAATCCAAATTTTGGGGCACAACTCCTTTGATTGATATAATAACATCCCCCCTCACTCTAGTCTTAACATCATAGACGATTTTGGTGTCATGCCTTGCATGACATCGTACTACTCTTCTAAATTATGTTTGTGCATTGACATCATTATTGGGTCAGTGTTGTGAATAATCCTACATGCATAACAATCATGAGATGGAGATGGTTTATATAACACTACTTGCACCGAAATCTTTGTTGGTCTAGAAGCTAGCTTTTGGGTGAAAGTCCCTAGGTTTACATGGTAGCATCCTCCTTCACTCTAATACTAACATTGCTAAGTGGTTTTGATGTGGTTCTTTCAATGGACAAAACAAAAAATAAGGCTTGCATGGAAAGAGAACTCACTTGTGAAGACCTAAGACTAAAAGAAAGGAGAGGAGTATTAATGTGGAACAAAATCCCAATTATGGGACATGTCAATGTGGACATTGTATAAATGACAAATGGAAGCCAAAGAGAGGTCACAAGTCATGGCATATAAATTATTAATCATGTTAATATTGAAGCGAGAGACAATTGTATCATATGATCACCCTTGAAACTTACACTTTAAATTGGAAAAAAACTTTTAACACGAGTAGAGAAAGATACCATGGAACTAAAACTCTTAACTAAAGTTTGTTTAAATCTTAGTATCATAATAACATAATTATAAACGCTCCTCAAGCCTAAACAATATTTTGCATCTGAGGACAATTGGTTATGTCTTTAGCACTACCATTCTCCATCACATCATGCATCGTTGCCCTAGGTCATTTTTGTTAACATCAATTCCATCTTATGCACTTATAGAATCAAGAGTTTCAAGTCATTCTCTACCAAAACCATTACACTACAAGAACATCGATAATGAGACAATGCCATGTGTAATGGAGACAAGAGGGTAAGCAAGTTTGCACACACAAGCAACAACCCTAAACCTATTGTGTCCAAACCAAGCACATAAATAAATCCAATATAACATTCGACAATGTTTTGAGGGCAACAAGTATATTACATCCAATCCACTCTTTGCACATTTGTGCTTGCTTCTTGACCTTCTCTTCTTGTGAATAAATCATCAAAGGTTGCTTGCATTTCCTTTCTTCTTTTGTATTCCTTGAAACAAGACTAGTATAGATCCACGTTAACCCCAAATTTATTAAGCAATAAAAAGGATTAAAAAACTCAAAATATAAATCCCAATGCCTTTTATCCTTCACATGCCTTTTATCCTAAATGTGAGATTCAAGTCTATGTTAGATGCTATTGGCATCGCACAAGAGTGCTTGAACAACATTAACCTCAAGAATACTAGAGCACTCATCCTTAAGCTAGATATAAAAAAAGCATTTGACTGCATAGACTGGGACTTTCTCAGACTAATTTTGATTAAGTCAGGTTTCAGCCAAACCTCATTAAAATGGATCATGAGTTGCGTTGTAAGTGCAAATTTTGTTGTGCTGGTAAATGGTGAATCATCGTCTTTCTTCCATAGTGGCAGAGGACTGCGGTAGGGATGCCCTCTCTCATCGCTCTTATTCATCCTAGTCATGGAAGGTTTAAGCCTTCTTCTCAAAAAAAGCCAGGCAAAAGGTAGGCTATCGGGGATTAAAGTCTCAAGGATTGTAAAGATCCTGCACCTCCTTTTTGTCGATGGCATACTCATAATAACCAATGACAGTCAACATGAATGGAGGGAAATCAATGAAATCTTGAAGCTATTCTATTGTGCCACAGGTTTACAGATCAATTGGTCAAAATCGACGTTCCACTACGCAAATCTACAAGATCAAACATTGGAACAATTGAAGGACATATTTCGTTATAGTTTCGTCCACCTATCACAAGGTTTCAAATACCTTGGATATTACATTAAAGCATAACACTATAAGACTACAGATTGGGACTGGATCATAGCAAAAGTGGAGAAAAAAATTGGACATTGGTGCAACAGATGGTCCTCCTTAGGAGGTCTTTACACTCTTATCAAAGCTGTCCTAGAAGGACAACCGGTATACCAGATGGTTCTTACAGGTATACCTATCCCAATCTTGGATAAACCGAGGAAAATTACATACAACTTTCTTTGGTCAGGCAACACCGACCATCAAAAGCTGCACCTTTGCAACTGGGAAACACTGGCCAAACCAAAAAACAAGGGCAGATGTGGGATAAAAAATATCTTCCAATTCAACAAAGCACTGGCTGCCAACTCCCTTTGGCGTGCATTGACAAAAAAAGGCATATGGATCACTGTAATAAAGGATAAATACCTGCCATATGTCTCTGTTACAACATGGCTAATAAATGCGACATTCCCCACAAGGGTCGCCTCACAGATCTGGAGGAACTTGGTTAAATCGACAAATTGGATAACACAATGGCTTTGTTGGAAACCGGGTTCTGGTCACACTATTATACTTGGCAAGGAATGCATATTAGGACTCGGTCGGGCCTCTTACCTGTCTCCTCGGCTGATTACACTTTTAAACTCAAAAAATACCAGATATCTCTTCCAAGCCAGGAATTATAACGAAATCGAGACCCCAACTAGCGGCTGGAAATCTGGTCTTGATCTAGAACTGCCTGCAGAGCTCGCAGTGGAGTGGGAAACTTACTACATGGAACTTACTCACCGCAGTGGAGTGGGAAACTTACTACATGGAACTTACTCACGCGGGCATTCAACTACAAGATTTGGAGGATCAATTTATGTGGTCTGGGGGAGACAGTTCGGGACACATATCCGTAAAAAAATTATATTTTGCCATCACAAACACACTCTGGCAAACAATATTTTTGGTTGGCGAAAAAACTTTTGGAACTGGAAATTACCACAAAAGATAAATCTATTCACCCGGTTAACTGTTGAAAACAAAATCCCTACGTGGGATAACCTCCAAAGGAAAGGATGGGTTGGCCCCAACATATGTCAACTATGTTACAGGGACGAAGAAACAATACTACACCTCTTTACCAAGTGCCACTTCACAGGCCTTGTATGGGACATGATTGCTCCGGAACAACACATAAGCACTGTTTGGGATGGGACTTCCATATCTGCTTGCTTTGATCATTGGACAACCAGAGAGCGCAGCTACAAATTACTTCCTCCATGATCATTGGACAACCAGAGAGCGCAGCTACAAATTACTTCCTCCATTGGTTGGTTGGTTTATCTGGTTGGTTAGAAACAAAAAAAAAATCGATAATAGGCCTCCCTTTGTTTGCACCGTTGCTTATAAAACACTTGGCATGTACAAAAACTGGAAAACAATACATCCATTCAATTTGGTAAAACAAATAAAATTAAGACCACATATCTCAGAGGTTACACCACGGGGTGGTTCGATGGAGCAACACAACATAGTGGAACATTGAGTGGTGCAAGTGGACTGATAAGAATCACAAAAGACTCAATTTACAGATGGACTTTCTGATGTGGCCTGGGCACCAACACAAGGGCAGAGCTATTGGGTGCCTGGGCTACTCTACACTTGGCCTCTAGATCAAACATTGAAATCCTACAATTGCTCGAGGACTCTAGAATTATCATAGATTGGTTGAACAACAAGGGAAAGCTACAAGCTATCTTGGCTTGGAAGGACATAATTAGATTACTACAACACCACTTCAGGAAGCTCAGCTTCACTTATATCTACCGAGAGTACAACAAGGAAGCAAACTTGCTTTCAAAGGCAACTCTACAGAAGAAAGCAAGCATGATAACATATAACCTTTGGCTGGATGGACACGAGGGCCCCACACACACTATAAAGATATATTAGGACTTGAATCTCCAGTTTTGTCGACAGAAACAATATATTATCCTGTTCTAGAATACATATAATAACAAATATTTTTGGTCTTTACTACATACTTTTGATTTCTTTTTGACATATAGCAATCTCTATCATCTTTATTTCTAGCTCTACTATTTCTCCTTCTAATTGGTTGGAAAACCACTTGCAAGCAAAAGATATTCACGTCAGTGGATTCATTTTGATAATTATAATCATGTTGTGAAAACACATTATATATTAATATAATTAAATACTTTTTTCTACTGAAAAAAATCTATGTTAATTTACTTAATTGTTATTTAAATATGTAAATACATAACATGTTTATTTTTTAATAGTGTGGTATTTAAAAGGATAAGTTTTTTTTCTAACATTATACTATCGAAGAGTGTACACACATGAAGTGTTAAAAGTTTCCTATTACAAAGCACCTCACTTCTCTCACCATTATTCAAGCTTGTTTAAAACCATCTCTATTTCTATTTTTTATTTTATTTTATACAATTACAAAGCACCTCACTTCTCTCAACATAATTAAAGCTGGTTTAAAACCATCTCTACTTCTATTTTTTCTTAATTTTATACAATTATTAAAGGAAAAGTAACAAATCGAACTAGATTGTAGGGAAGTCTTGCTAACGTCTCCTTACCCTTCATTAGTACTTGCGAAGTAGGTATCTATACTTTTGGCTTCACTCGCATTTTTCATATTAATTGTCTTTTGGCCGAAAGATTTTATAATGTTGCACTCGCATTTTTAATATTAATTGTCTTTTGGCCGAAAGATTTTATAATGTTGCTTGAAAATTATGGGTTGAGTGTTATTTTTTTAAATTAAAATAATTTTATTTGATTGGTTGAAGTTATGTAGACGGAACATTTATTCATAATATTGGAATTATAATAATGAAAAACTAAAAAATAATTAAAGAGACCATTTAAAACAAAAATGTTATAAATTCACGTTTCAACTAGTAATTTAACAAGGTTGCATGGCAGTGTATACCCGCTACTATGTGGATATAATAAAATAATAGTTGTAGCAATTTTTTTTCCAGGCATATGCTATTATTAATATTTTTTTGTAAATTTACGTGCAAGTATCAGTGGTTGTTTCACCTGGTTTACATTTGGTTTACATGCATGTTGGCCACTCCACATGGTCTCCATGCATCACCAGATAGAACAGAATGCTCAAGCCCTTATGTTGAGGCTGGCAGGGGGTGATTTAGTTTCCTTGGTCGAGACTGGAGAGCATATAATCAAGAGAACAAGAACCGATGCATGTCAGATATTTGCATAACAAAAAATGATGGTATCTGACAACTTATAGTTGTAACTAATTAGGCTAAGAGCTCTATAGAGACATATAGACAAAAAACGATGGTATCTGACAACTTATAGCTATAACTAATTAGGTTGAGAGCTCTATAGAGACATACAGACAGACGTGCGACCGAGTCAATAATGGTTGTTTTTCAGATTGATTGTTGTGGCGTGTTATAGTGCTCTACATTAATAGTATTCATTCATGCTTTCTTTCCTCTTGAACCCGAGTAATGAACCATATTACTCGGGTAATAGTATTCATTCCTGCTTTCTTTCCTCTTGAACCCGAGTAATGAACCATATTACTCGGGTATATGTGAACTAGGTGTGTAAAATTGCACACTTTCATTTTAATATTGTCTTTTATGAAAATTGATATATTTTTTTAATAAGGGGTTAGATTTAAGTTGAAGATGGATCTTTGCTTCTGTAAAGAACTTGTTACGAAGTAGTAGTGTGAGTATTGAACCTGAGAAAACTGCGTGCAAATCGTCTGTTAAAGCTGTTATTGATAAAATAGAGATTATCGTTGATACATAATGAATCACATCTTTGTTATTGTTGAAAATTCTTCCCAATACATTTATCATGCAGAGCAATGTCATTGAGACGCATATTGCCTGAAAAATAGTGATACCCATTGCAACACATACAAAAAAACTTGCAGCCTCTGGTCTACCAGCTCCAATCTCATTTGACACTCTCAAGCTGAAAAATAAGGAAATATCAATTCTTGTTTGGTTACTTGTTAAAATAAATATTAACTTAGAGTGACCTGCATGAACTCACCTTGTGGCTATGCCTATTCCCATGGGTATCATGTAATATAGAGACACGATATTCACGCTGCAAAAGAGAAAAATTTAAATGCAGAGGAAGTTTGAGTTAGAAATGAAATAAATCTACCCCTAAATGAGTGTGTAAGCCTTACCAAATGTTTAAGGTAGGTACTTCACGCTCTAGATTTGGTAATAGACCTGCAAGTAGGGTCAATATGGCCAAGTGCCAATAATCCGAACTGCAACAAAAAAAACTGATTCATTTTTTTTTTTATATATTGAGCTTAATTGTATATACATCAATAAAGATCTATATCATTATATTTATTTTCCGTTTAGATCCTGAAACTCTTAATATTTTAAGTAGTACTTATTAAGTAATGAATTAACGTAGATTTATAGTGTTACATTTATTTTCAGCTTATATTATAAAAGACTGAAACGTGAAACTCTCAAAATCCTTGAAGTTTTTTTGGTGGAATCGAAATTTAGTTCATTATATGTAAACATTCCATTTGAATTACTAATCGACAAGCCAACATTCCATTTCAATTGCTAAACTACAAGCCAACATAAAATAGCATGAACATTTACATTATGTTTTTCTTCTCTTCCTTTGTTGCCAGAGTTAAAGATGAATTTCTACTCATGATGAAAGAAGATAAAGATTACTAAACATGATGTGAAGTTGTGGTGTATCTTGTCTACTGGTTCGAAAGTTGTGACATGTGAAACCAACAAGCATAGTGGAGTAGATCAAATATAACTCAAATATTGGGTTGCACTGTAATTTATCATCATTTTTGGAAACATGAACAATCATTTTATTCCTTAAATATAAATCGTAATTAGGGTGGAGCAAGAAACCGTATCAGACCATAACAAAAGAAGGGATTGAAAGTTTGAGAAAGTGCTTGATCCCATGAATACAATTCTTGGAGAATCCCAACCATGTATTTTTGCAGACGCCACTGAATTCAATATACAACACTAGTATCCTAACATTCACCCAAAAGCTGACACTAGTGGATACAACTGCACCACTAAATCCCCATCCTAGTTTGTATATTGTTACCCAACACGCCAAGAGGTGAAATGCAATATCAATAGTAGAAGAGCAGACGTCTGGCCATACAATGCTTTGCATTTGCAGGAACCTGGCCAAAGGACTCAATATGGCGTTCGCAAACAAACTAGGTAACAAACCCAATGCGTATTTTCCAGCCCTTTCACAAATCTGATGTTTACAAATAGTATTGAGAGAGGAAGACATGCAATAAGTAGAACAATGAATCCTTGTTGTAGAAATATGCCAAGCATGTAATATTCTTGGACTCCGTAAGCTTGACCACATAGAAATTAAGCTCTATTGCTTACCAGGGATACACTATCGATCCCAACGGTGGGCGTTCAAATACTAACAATGCATGCAATCTCTCATTGCATCAACTTCCTTGGTTTTTGGCTAAATGCCTCCCAACATTTAAAAGACCAATCATTCGTTCCAAGGTTCGGACAAGTCTGAGAAAAATTGGTCCTGGAGGGGCTGAATTTATGACTGCCTCTGTAGAAGCAGGACTTATCTGAACATTCACAGGAAGACACTTAACGTTCCAGGTAGCCATTTTTTTAAGAATGTCCAGAGCTTCGTCTTCCCTTCTTTTGATTACCAGCCATCTGGGAGACTCCGAGATGAAAGGAAGAACGAGAGTGCAACGGGCCATGGAAAATGAAGATATTGAGACGTAGGACATTCTCCAGGATGGTCTAGTAAGGTATGCAATGCCGGGAAGCGACACGAAGCCTACTGCAAAGAAGATAAATCCATACATCCCAATCTGTCGTCTCCACTTGCTCCCCGCTGCTTCGGTTGAGAGAACTAAGCTGCAGATGCCAATGCTTGCTCATCCAAAGCAACAATGGACAATGCATATATTGAGACATAGGACATTCTCCAAGATGATCTAGTAAGGTGTGCAATGTCGGGAAGCGACACAAAGCCTACTGTGAAGAAGATAAATCCATACAGCCCAATCTGTCCTCTCCACTTGCTCCCCGCTGCTTCAATTGATAGAACTAAGCTACAGATGCCAATGCCAATGCCTGCTCGACCAAAGTCGCTGATTAACTTGAGGGAGGAGTATATCCAGATGTTGGGGGATAGAGCTGTTAGAAATCCAGAGACTGAGATTATGAAACAATGTTGGGGGATAGAGCTGTTAGAAATCCAGAGACTGAGATTATGAAACATGAGAGCATTAACGTTCTTTTTCGGCCAAGAGATGTATCAGCGAGAGGTCCTAAAATTCCTGAACCTGCCATTCATTGGATCCAATGAAAAATTTGTTCATAATTGCTCTCTCTTATTTCATTAGCAATGGCCTCGATTGAGTCAACCTCCGACATTTTTTGTTTGGGATGTGGCGATGCAGAGTTACGCAAAAGGATTTGAAAGAGATATTAAACCTTCAATCGCCATTGAAATTCGAGACATTGTTAGAATCGAAGAGACAACAACTTCCTAGGGTTCTATGCTCACAACAACACAGAGGATATCGATGTAAATTGCATGAAACATACATGCAGAGACCGCCACATCACCACTCAACAAACGGCCACGGCATTGCCACTCAAACAACAGCCATGACAACCACGACATAGTATAAATATCACATTGAAAAACAAACATTTATTGTTTACAAGTACATTTATTGTTTACAAGTAATGCTATACTTTATTTCCAACATTACTTTCTAGCATTACTCACTTGGGGAAAAATGACAAGGCAAACCTATGCTTTAAACTAAGATTGAGGTGCAAAATTTGGGTGGCTCTGCAATAACAGGGTCATTTGAACCACCAATCAAACATCAGAAAAATGCTTTAAACTAATAACTGTCGAAAATGTTTTTGTTAAAACTTTGGTTAAACTGTTAATATTTAAATAAGTCAAAGGAAACTAATACCGAGTCAACACATATCGATTGCTATATACCTATGCCTTCGGCAGGTATAGTAAAGGGTTCCTTATATTGGGGAACTTCACAATACTCCCTTCAGATTTTATGATGTTGCTTAGACATTATGTATTGATTATTTTATTTTATTTTAAATTGAAAATAATTTTATAATTTTATAGATTATTTTATTTGATTGGTTGAAGATATGTAGATGGAACATTATTCCTAATATTGCAACTATAATAATGAAAAACACAAAAATAATTAAACAGACCATTTAAAACAAAATAGGACGGATCTCCGCAATACTTCGTTCAATCTGCCATGGGTATGTGTCTTTCTCATTGAAGTATTCAATCTGAAGCTTTTTTGTCCCAATTTCTTTCTTCGAAATCTCTCTCATTTTTTGGTGGCATTACCACTACAATGTTGTCAAGTGCCCTTAAACCAAACTGTGTTTTATTTTTTTATAATAACATTATTAAACCATCTTTGTGTATCCTTTATGGGTTTTGTTTCTTTCTCGTCTCTTGTTCAATAATAATTTTAAGTGCACCTATAGGTTGAAAATACTTTATAATTTGGACTTGTGCATGACAAATTCCTCTTCCTATCAATGGCTAACTCTGCCATATCTATATACATGGGCTTGAATCTACACAAGAGAGGAGAAGGAGATATACCAAGATCGAGAAGGCATTTGAACACTATTAGACAGTTGTTATACTTTGTACACAGGACTTCTTCCAACCGAGTTTTAATTTTTCTTATTACCATGCTTTTATTTTACCATACGTTACAAATCTTGTAATTGTTAGAGATTTGATGCATGTAGTCCAACTTAACATGCCCGTGTCAATATCCGTGAGAAATCTAAAATTAGTAACTGACCATTACTGACATATCAATTTCTCGTGTTGTAGAGAGATGGAGTGTTAATCTGCTTTCTTACCTGCACATTCATTTATCCTCTTATACATGGTTGTAAATAAAGGAGGCCATGCTAGAGAAAAGTGTTTTTGGGTAGTGTGCTTATGAACTTGAATGATACACTCAATCAAATTGAAAGAAGGGGTGTCAAATACCTAGACTTTTTCTTGAGTAAGTTTTGCCCATGTGTTTATGGGATTTGACTAACAAGAACATTTCGGAGTATGTGTTACGTTGTGTTATGTCCATGGCCTTTGCCTTCTTTGTACATACTTTGTTGTGGTTTAGTTCTTGCACTCTTCATTATCAATAGAATCTCATTATTTCTCAAGAGATTACATTACGATCAAATTCTTTTCTTCTATATCAGTAACCAAAAACAAAATCAAACAACATAACATTTGAGAATCCTCTTTTCTCTTATTGATGATTATATATATGTGCCAATGGATAGGCTTAAAATCCAAGGTTCATCCTCTTTGCATCGTTAGCAATATTTGCATAAGGGTACAATCTGATTGAATTTATGTGGATCGAGGGTTCATTTAAGAGCTAATGAAACAAACATAGAGAAGTGACTAATAAAATAGATGTCATCCTACTTGTTTGTTTTAATTCGAGTTGCTTGCAAGATGCTTGGCTATCAAAGGTAGGCCTCAAGGTGACAAGCGAAGCAGTGGATAACAAAGATATGAGGAGCAAATGTTCAATTTTGGTGTGGAATTTGTTATGTTTGTTGCATCAATAACTTTGTCACTAATAAAACTTGATATTGTTCAAGGTATTCAACTTCCAATAGTATGATTTTGCAGAGTTTTTCGTGTGGTTTCATAGTGTGGAGATCAATGTTATTAGTGTTAAATAAACAGGGTATCTCCACACAGGTCAAACACCTTAAGCAACTGCTCACATGAGCAAATCAAAGATCAATACACAAGTGTATTACATGATTAAAATCCTCAAAGAGGGATGCAGTCCACAACCCCAACCAACATGGCCACTTAGGGCAATATATCAATGCAAAAGGAAAAAAGATTGCATATGAGTTTCTCAGAATCGATCATCAACAAATGACCCTCCATGCTCTTTAAATAGAGATCATGGACCAATCGAGTGCTAAGCCACAAACCAATATAGTTGCTTGTATTAAGGAGAATATGAAACATTAGATAAATTTATGTCTAGAACATATCATGACCATCAAATTGCATAACTACAAATGCATACTAATACATACCAAGGAAACACACTATATGTAAAGACACATTAGACCAAGTTCATCTTAACTAAATCCTAAGTGTCTAGATATCCAAATATCCCCCCTTAAGAACAACCTAGGATAGGATTGGAGGGTTTACAAAGGTGATACAACAAAAGAAGGAAGGAGGAATTAGAGTCAACCCCCCTTAATGACAACTTCCTGAACTCCTAACATATATCAACGTTTGTAAAACTTCACTTCTATAAGAGAGTATGTGAAAATGTATGCAACTTGATCATCTGTAGGGCAAAAGAGTACTCGGAGAACGTGATCTTGAATAATCTTTTTGATGAAGTGCAAGTGTAGCTCAATGTGTTTGTTGCATTGATGTTGAAATGGATCTTTAGCGAGCTTTATGGCACTCTAGACGTCGCACCAAAATGTGGTTGGATGCTTATGCTGGAATTCAAACTCTAAAAGGATCCATCAAAGCCACAAGGCTTCTTAACCTACATTAATCATTACTCAATACTATTCTTTTGTTGAAGAAAGAGAAAGAGATTGCTACTTCTTACATGCTCAAGTGACAGGTTCAAAACTAAGACTAAAAACATAATCTACAATAGACTTCCAAACATCAGGATTGCCAACCCAATGAAAATCAATGAAACCAACCAACAAAGGAGTCCACCCTAAACTGTAATGTATCCCAAACTGAATTATACCTTGGATATACCAAAGTATCATTTTTGCTACTTTCTAATGGCTCTCGTGGGGTGTTTGCATATACCGAGCAATAACACCAACATCAAAAGAAATATCAAGGTGGATTCGAGTCAAATACAAAAGGCTACCAACTAACTGTCGGTACAATGTGGCATCTACTTCGAGTGTAGAATAGGTGGCAACAAGTTTGACTTCAAAATGGAAGAGAGATGGGGCTAGTTTACAATCTTCCATATGAAAGCAACAAAGAAGATCACACACATACTTAGATTGGGAAAGGGAAATTTCTTCCTTGGTTTGCAATACTTAGAGACCAAGGAAATCATGCAACTATCCTAAGACTATCATTTCAAATTTATTTTTAAAGTTAGATTTCACACGGTTTAAGAGTTTGGGGTCAAAACCAATGAGAATTGTTAGGAAATGAAAAACACTTCCAAACTAAACCCAACAGAAGAGAGGAAGAAAGATTTAATCAAGAAAGTAAAAGACAAAGCAAACACACAATACACAGATATTTTACCTTGGAAACCTAACTAGAAAAACCAACATTCCTTTAATGTTCTTCTTTCTTGTTGTCTTATTCCTTAAGAATAAAAGGTTACATGCTTAACCTTGGTCTACACCTAAGACACATTCAACATCATACCTTCTTTCTTTACACAAGAACAACCCTGTAGGGAATTCAACTTACATCTACATGACCAACAACCTCTAAAACAATTTTTCTAAAAGATTATATTTTACAACATTACAACATTACAACACACCTTATTTATAGGCTTTACAATAGGAAAAACCCTAAAGAAAGGCGCCCAAAAACGGTTACAGATCCACGCAAATCATTTGTTAGAAATAATAGATGTGCTCGTTTAACCATAGACAATATAGCAATATTTTCACCCAACCAT
>CBVK0100413611.1:0-19481 GCA_900067695.1 Picea abies
TATATATATATATATATATCGGTCCACATGTCATAAAGTGTTTACAAAAATAGTACATCACTCATAGGTAGGTGAATCACCTCATCCCTACCAAATACAAAACTGGATGTCACAACTATACAAAATGGGCTCACCAGCCTATATCAAATACAAAACTACATATCTAGCAGCCCTCAGGGCACCTCTAGTGCTCCAACACCAATTCCTCCCTTTGGTGGCAGTACCTCACCAGCTCCATGTCCCTCAGGACTCAGAGGAAACCATCCAGTCATCGTAGCTCCGACTACAACTGCTCTGTAGATCAAGGTCTGCGACTCTGCCGGCAACCCAATACACTACTCCAAGATCCCCTCATCCTAGATCTGCACCCACATCCTCTCGGGCACTCCCTGTAGAACTGCCTCTAGTCAGCGACAGAAATCATTAAACTCTCCCCCGATCTTGGTTGAAGGAGCATGTGACATACCTACCCTGGGGTCATCATAACGGTGTCTCTATCATCATCACTGGGCCTCTCCTTGACATCCTCTCAATGTCACCTCTCCCCTTCTCACAACTCTCCCCACGGTGGTCTCATAGGCCCTTGGCAGGCTGGCGCTTTCATCAGCTCGACCTCTCATCCATGTGGTCCCACATCTACATAAACAAACACATGATAGCATCAACATCCCTACAAATATCAACTATATGCTATACTATCTAAAAATAAATCAACAAAACCAACAACCAAAACATCATACCTAGGCAATCGAATACCTCTCCCGGGGGTAATATCATCTCAGGGTCATCACGGAAATCTATCCCACTGTATGGAAATTGCAATATGATCTATGGCATCTGATGCTACACCTGTGAAGCCTCGATCGTGAAGTAGTGGCCACCCTCCCCACCCCCATGAAAAACCAAAATCGTCAACCACCATCATAGTCATGACTCTCATGTTCCCGGCGGGTCTAACAAAACTCTCGAGTGCAACATCAGCACCCTCTCTAGAAACCAAGCCACCAAGATAGATCCAAAAGAAAAATCCCCTGAGTCAGTCGCTCAATACCTGGTGAGTTGTCCCACCATCTTGGAGTACAACATCAATCTCCAAGAGAAATTCCATGGCATCAACACCCCGTCATCTACATCAAGACAGTCCTCGGGCCATTTTTTATCCTTGGCCCCCGGGGAGCCATTTTTCCATACCCCGTTCAGGTATGCATGCTCATGTTCAAAATTATCAAATAAATGGTTATATGTTTGATTATCTTCATATATTGTCCATGTTGGTTATTTGGTTGTCATGTGTGTAGGTACTTGGTCATCACACACCAGCATGATCCCTTTAGGTATATAATCGACACTGGCATGTAATCATTCCCTCTGAAAGGTATATAATCGACACTGGCATGTAATCATTCCCTCTGAATCTCAATTGCATATCCAGTCACACCCTCTGAAATTTGCCTTTAGGGTCCCTATATCTGGCTTTGTAGTACTGTCACCTCCACTTCATTTTGGGTACTATCACCTAGTAGCACTCTACCCCACATGAGTTGTCCCCTTCATATCCCCCCTTGGCACTTTGACACTCATGTTGTTTTCAACCTTTAGGGATGGGAGTCCCAATAGTCTTACATCATGTCACGAATCAGCCACATACTCCTTCTCCTCATTTTTCTAGCCTACCCAATGAACTCCCAGAGAACTTCCTCACAGTTTTATTTTGACTTCATTCCAGCAACACCATTTACCATCCATTTCATCCACCCCTAATTTTCCCATCTTTAGATTTCCCTCCATAAATTTCCCTACTACAGAAACCCGCCTATGGGGCCCCAACCCTCCACTTTTTTTTTAACCAACTTGTGCCATCCTCGGGCCAATCCATCTAACACTGGGGCACCCATTTCTGTATCTGCATTATTATCCCCATTGATTTTTTAATTCTTTTTGTAATTAAGCTGTTGTTTCCAGCATTTTACATAGCTTTTTGTCATCACCTTTGGTGACATTCTTGGAAAACGCAACCCATGTCGCCCTTGGTTGGTGCATTCCTTTTCACCTAGTCCTGTTGGCATCGTCCATAAACTCTGAGTATCCCACAAGCCACCTACCTCTTCTCTCTGATTTTGTTCACTTTGTCCTGCCTCTGGCACAACTTATCCCACATCTCATTGTCCCCTTGATACTCGACCTATTTGAATGGTTGAAGCCACTTATACTTTGCATATATCCCCAACCAAAGGTAGTCTTGAGTCTCCACACATATTGACTTCGTCCATGTACCTGCTCAGTTCTTGACCTCACCTCGTGGATTTCATGAAGCCCTTTGCTTCTTGGAGTCGCATCTCCCTTTTTGTCGACATTAACACAGTTTCCAGAAGGACAACAGTATCTTGACTCTCATTACCTTTACAATGAGGAGTCTCAGATGGCATAGGGAGAACCATCATTTCTCTCTACTATCGTTGACCCCCATAACATTCAACTTCAACACTTTCTCATGTTATGGTGGGTCTTACTTTGCGACTATTGTAGTTTTTTTTTATATTTTCCAAAGACCTTTGAACTTTGTTGGGCTATCAATGCCCATAGAATCCATGATACTTCTTACAGGTATCATTGCCTACTATTTAGATTATTGTTCCTCATCAGAATTGTCCTCTGCCATTATCAAAACTGCCCCTTAAGGTGTTGCAGTTGTCTACATCAACACACAGTTTTATTTACTGTACAACACCCTTTTTTTAGTTACATGACACGAGCATGGGGCATGCTCACCTTGTTTGTACAAAATTTATTTTTGACACCTTACGAAAGGTTGGGTCCTACAGGTTCCCTTCTCCCTCCAACAGGTCACTCTTGATACTCTCACTATCTCTCTTGCTTACAACGATACTCTCATTAGAAGAAACATTGATGAATTTTAGCTATCCATATGCTCCTAACCTCATCCATCAGGGGGCATCTGTTATCACTGAATTTTTTTTTGCAAATGGTTATAGGAATTCAACATCTTCAAACAACTATTAGTTCACCCATGGACCAAAATTACCAAAAAAACATTTCCAAAAGGTCCAAAACTATCCAACCAGTTATAAAATCAGGATGCGCTATGATTATAGAGGGCACGTGCGCACATGCGCCATCAAGAAATGTAGGAAAAGCGCACATGCACATGATGCACAATTGTGGATGCTAAAATCCATGCACACCTAAGAACGAGGCATTTATGATGTTGTTCGGCCTCCCACCCACTTCTGGTTCAGCTTCGAAGTTGATTTGACATCCAAATCTCTACTAGATCTAGCTGGGTGGTTGGTCAAAGACCTAAAGGTGCCCTAAACAACCCCTTTTCACACTAAAAGTTGGTTGCATAATACCTCAAAGTGGTTCTATAAAACAAGGCCATGGGTGCACTACATCTTCAAGGAATTCGTTTGCAAGGTTATGTTGTTTCTATTCTCTTGGGGAAACCTCTTTTCTCATCAAGAGCATACTAGCACCATTCCATTTGGGGCAATCCACATCACCTTTTGAGTGGGTTAGCTTAGGATTCTTTCACCATTTCTTTCAAGTTTTCAAGTTGTAAGAAGAGCTCAATCTTGGGGGTCGAAGAGCTCTCCCTTGGAGGAAGAAGGGACCCAAAGTCCCCTTTCTCTTTGGTGTTTTATTTTCACTAATACAATCCTTTCCATTGGTGACATGAGTCTTGTTTGTTTCTTATTCTTATGTCCTTATGCAAAATAGTTTAATTGTTTTTTCCCTTCCTAGTTTAATTCTTAGCTTAGTCTTTTATGTTTATTCTTCTAACCTTTTCCTTTAATTATGTCTTTCTTAGCTAACCCAACTAAGCTTGTAAGCACCTCTATTTTTCTCATTTAGGTGACAAAAGAGGCACAAAAATCTTATATTGATACACAAATACATACATATAGAGACACCCATGGTTCCTCTAGAGCATCACCACCTGGCCCTATCTCTGGAGGAGGGGCTCCACCAGCTAGGGGTATCTCGGGTCCTAGCGGCAGTCTCCTAATCATCATTGCCCTTGCTATAGCTTCTCTCCGAACCACAGTCTGCCATGCTACCAGAATACCCACACACTATTCCAGGACCCCTTATCTAGGATATGTGACCACATTCCCTTAGGAACTCCTTGTAGTACCTCCTCCAAGCAGTGACGAACATCCTTAAACTCTCCCCTAGCCTTGGCCGAAGGAGCATACGATGGCCTTGCATCAAGGTCATCAAAATGACATCATCTGGCCGCTCTCTCATCATCAATGGGCCTCACCCCAACATCATCACATCGTCATCGATCTCCTGCCCGCAGCTCTCCCTACGGAGGTCTCATTGGCCCCTGACGTGTCGGTGCCCTCACCAACTCAACCTCACACCTACGAGGTCCCACATATGCACATACAAAAAACATATGATATCATCAACATCCATCTATACAAAATATACATGCTATACTATCTAAACAAATCAAAACATCAAAAATCACATCTTACCTCAGTGGTCGAACACTAGGTAACACCATCTCCAGATCATCCCAGAAGTCCACTCCACAGTATGGATACCACAATATGATCTATGGAATCTTCCACCAAACCTATGCAACCTCGATCATGAAATAATGGCCACCCTCTCCACCACCATGATGAATCATGATCCTAGACCACCACTTCAGTTGTAGCTCTTGCACACCAGGTGCGCCCAACAACACTCTAGGGCGCAACATTGGCACCCTCTCTAAGAACTATTCCACCAAGATATACCCAAATTCAAACTCCCTCATGTCTCCCATATGACACCTGTCGATCTGCCCTAACATATTGGCATGGAGCATCAAACCCTAGGAAAAATGTTCACCCACCAGTTCCCCCTCCATAATCCTCAGTTGACCCCCACTGATCCGCTGAGTCGCAAGAGACCCATAAACTCTCACAACCATTGCTGGCATGCAATGATGAACAAGGGCATCCATTGCCCTGATACTCACCATGAAGCCTGACATGAAGTCATCCCTCGTACAGTACCTCTAGCCTAAGGCAACCAACTGACCATCCCCAGGTACTACGGGCTCCACCGGTAAGGGCGTTCCCCAAAAAGGGAGCCCAGTCAGAAAATATATGTCCTCCACTATAGTAAAGGCCAGTTGCTCCCCCTACACCATAAAACAATGCAGATCCAGACTCCACATCTGAATCAGGAACTATAGTAAATAATCCTATGCCCTCACTAGGGGGCACTCAAAGAACTGCATCAACCCACAAGCTGCCAAAGTATCATGAACCATCGACTCTTCATTGGTCACGACCTCCCTGAGGTGTGACCAATATCTCTCTCTCTAGTGAATCAACATCATCCAAAATGATCACCTGCATCCACATAATCCAGTACTCGATCATCCATCTTAACCATAAACACATCAAAATCTCCAAAAAAATATAAGTTTTTGCACCCCTAATCTTTGTCTCCAAGGCACGACTGTTTTAACCCATAGGCGCACACACATGTGCACTTGTTTATCGCACAAGTGCACCCACATGCACGACTATTCATCCCATAGGCATGCATGAATGCGCATCTATTGGCCATACAAAAGCACATTCATGCACCCCTGACACCTATACAGGCGTGCATCATAGCGCACATGTTCAATGCACAACTGGGCATGCATGCATAGCTATTAAGCTTACAAGCGTGCAATCCATGCATGCCTATTTCCCCCATTAGGGTGCCCTAGCACGTGGATATCCACATTACAGGCGTGCACCCATGCGCATAAATTTCTAGATTGCCCACGCACTGGGGGGCCAACACCCACAAAACCCACTATACGACCCTCCGTACAGGCCCTGCCCAAAAACAAAAACCCTAATCCTATACAGGATGATACGACAACTAACCTGAAGCTTGTTGGTCCTGAATCAAATGCCTCGATCTCTGGGAATCTCCCAAACTCCTCTAAAATTGCTCGTCCACTCAATAACACAATAGGTACAAATGAAGTGGCATTGTGGGCCCTACAAATATAGATAGTCCATATTGCCAAACTTCTAGACTCAATTCTGAGAACTCTGGGCATCCATTTTTCGATCCATCTTCATCCACGTAATCAACACCCCGTAACCTACACCATGAGAGTCCCCGGGCCACTTTCCATCCTTATCCCTCGGGAGACATTTTTCTCATATTACACTCATGTATGCATGCTTAAATTATTGAAAGATTTCTCTATAATCTTCCTCTTCAGATATTGTTCACGTCCAGGTATTCATTTTTCATGTGTGCAGGTACTTTCTCATCATATCTTAGCAGTCTCCCTTCAGGTATATTATCGACATTGGCATGTAGTCTTTCCCTCTAAATATCACAATGCATTTCTAGTCACACCCCCCGATCTTTTCCTCTAGTATCCCTATATCCAGATTTGCAGTACTATCACCTCCACTACATTTCAGTACTGTCACCTAGTAGTACTCCCACCCATAGGAGTTTTCCCATTCATAGTCCCCCTATGCACTTTGACACTCATGTTTTTTTCACCCTTTAGGGATGGGAGTCCTGATAGTCTTACATCGTTTCAAGAATCAACCGCATACTCATTCTCCTCATGTTGCTAAAACTTCTGAATGGAATCCTAGGTTACTTCATCATGGTTCTATTTTAACTGCACCCCCGTAGTATCAGTAACCATCCATTTCATTCACCACCAGTTTTCCCATATGCAGATTGTCCTCCATACATTTCCCTAAATATTAAATCTCGCATGTGTGGCCCTAACCCTCCACTTGTTCTCCGAGCAACTTGCACCCTCATCAGTCCAAGCCATATTACATTAGGAAACCCATTTCTGTATTTGCACAGTTATCCCAACTTATTCTTTTTTATTCTTTTGGTAATTTTACAAACCCCTTTTTTTCATTTTCATATCTTTCTGTTGCCACCTTTAACAACCTTCCTTTTTTCAGCAAAGCAACCCTTGTCACCCTTGGTTGGGGAATTTCTCATTTTCCCGACATCAATGACATTATCTATAAACCCCGAGTATCCTACAACCCATACACCTTTCAATCTCTGTGTTTACCCATTTTGTCACGCCTCTAGCATAATTTACCCTCATCAAGTTGTTCCCCTGACACTAGATTCAGTTTCACAGTTTCTTCCACTTTACATCTCCCCCCAACCAATGTCAATCTTGAGTCACACTACTCCTCGACTTCGTCTATGTTACTCATCAGTTCTTGATTTTGTCCAAGTGGATTTCATGAAGCCTTCTTCTTTTCAAAGTCGCATCTCCCTTTCTGTCGACATCAACATAGTTTCTAGCAGGGAAACAATATCTTGACTCTCGTTACGTTTACAATGAGGAGTCTCAGACAAAACAGAGAGAACCATCATTTCTCTCTGATGTTGTTGACCCCCACCACATTCGACTTCAACTCTTTATCATGTTGCGGTGGGTCTTACTTTGCGAATAGTGCAGTTGTTTTTTATATTTTCCGAAGACCTCTGAACATTGTTAGGCCATCAATGCTTGCGAATCATCGACACTTTCTCTAAGTGTCATCGCCTCTTTTCATAGTTTATTCACCATTAGAATTGTCCTCTACTATTATCAACATGCCCCTGAGGGAGTTGTAGTCTTCTACAACGACATACAACTTCAGTTACTATATTACACTCCTTTTGAGTTACATAACATGATCATGGGGCATGCCCGCCTCGTTTGTACAAATTTTATTTTTTACACCTTGCAAGAGGTTGGGCTCTACAGGTTCCCCTATCCCTCCAATGGGTTGATCTTGACACTCTCATTATTTCTCTTTCTTGCAATGGTACTCTCAGTAGAAGAAACATTGATGAATTTTAGCTATAGGTATGCTCCTAACCTCATCCATCAGGGGCCATCTGTTATCACTGAAATTTCTTCCGCAAATGGTTACAAGAATCCATCATCTTCAAACAACTATCAGTTCACCCATGGACCAAAAATCACCAAAAATGCATTTCCAAAAGGTCCAAAACTATACAACCAGTTATAAAATCAACATGCGGTAAGGATATACAGGAAGTGCACACACGTGCACCAGTTGAAAATGGTAGAAATGCACGCATGCGCCCGAGGCATGACTGTGGATGCTAAAAGTTGTGCACACCTTAGAAAGACACATTTATGATGTTGGTCGACTTCCCACCCTCTTCTGGTTCATCTTCCAAGTCGATTTGAAATCCAAATCTCGGTTGAATCTGTAAGTTTTAAACCTGCAAAGTAAAGCAATGCATATATATATTCTTAAGCAATACAAAAATTAATCAATGGCTCATACACAGAATACACAGAGATCTTTACCGGAAACCCTCAACCGGGAAAACCTTTCTTTTTCATTATATCGAATTTCACCATTCACCATACAATATATACAATGTTTTTAGGTATTCCGTAGATACCAAAACCCTAATCCCTTAATCCGGGATTAATTTACAAATCAGCTAAAAATAGCAAAATCCGCTAAAAATAGCAAATAACCGCAGGGGATCGTCAGACGCAGTCGTCGTATCTGACGCACCCACACACACACACATGCAAAGAATATAACACATACCCAACATTCTCCCACTTGTTGTTTTCTTTGCATCCAGGGGTCCAAGGGATTATATAGTCAACAATCCAGGGCAGCAATGCCCATTGTTACTCTACACCAAGAGAACTTTTCTGTGCTCACAGACTTTGTCAATGAATCTGCAGCATTCTTCATTTACAAATCAGCTAAAAATAGCAAAATCCGCTAAAAATAGCAAATAACCACCCAAAAAAAAATTTTTGGGGCGTTGCCCCGAACGCTGCGCGTACTTGGGGCACTGCCCCAAACCCCGTCGGCCCCAGGCTACCGCCCGATGCTGAACGCTCCGCGTAACCAGGGGGGGGCATACCTGCCCCCCCTTGGGACCCCCCTAGGAAAGCGCCCGACGCACATGGCAGAGCACTACTTTGTACGGACTGCCAGACGCATTTGTCATAGCGCACCCACACACACACACATGCAAAGAATATAACACATACCCAACAGAATCTAGCTAGGTGGCTGGTCAAAGACCTAAGGGTGCCCTAAATGGCCCCTTGTTCAAACTAAAGGCTGGTTATATAATGCCTCAAAGCTATGCTATAAAAAGAGGCCATGGGTGCACTATATTCTCAAGGAACTCATTTGTATTATTATGCTACCTATATTCTCTTGGAGGATCCTCTTTCCTTGTCAAGAGCATACAAGAAGTATTTCATTGGAGCTATTCACATCACCTTCTGAATGAATTATATTGGGATTCTTTCACCATTTATTTCAAGTTTTCAAGTTGTAAGAAGAACTCAATGTTGGGGATTCAAGAGCCCTCCCTTGGAGGAAGAAGGGACCCAAAGTCTCCATTTCTCTTTGGTGTTTTCTTTACACTAATACAATCCTTTCCATCGGTTTCATGAGTCTTGTTTGTTCTTTGTTCTAATGTCCTTATGCACTCTAGTTTATTTTTTTCTATTTTTATTAGCTTAGTCTTTTCTTTATATTACATGTTTGTTGTTTCTAACTTTTACCTTCACTGTTGTCTTGCCTAGCTAACCCAATTGGGCTTGTAAGCACCTATTTTTTTCTCATTTCGGTGACAAAAGAAGTGCAACACCTATGATGCTCCTTGGACCTGTCCATGCATCAAAATCGTGCCATACCATACATCATGAAGCAAAATATATGTCAACAATTAATATATAATCATGAACAAAACTTCAACCATGTACATCCTGTGCCATAATGTGTGCCAACCATGCACAACACCCATGTACATCAACCATGTACATCAATACCATACAATATACCATAAGATATCATCAATGGAGTGTATCGACCATATGCCAAGAACATGTTCCAACTGTGTACCAACCATATGCCTCAAATAAGTGTCATATCACTTATGATATGCCTATACCATGAACAAGTGCCACAACCATGTATCTCAACCATCAATATATCAACTAAGAATCACAATTGTATCATCCCATACATATTGTACCAAAGAAAGTGCATCAACCATAGATCAAACTATGACTCATATATGATGTACAACATAACCACCTCATCACCTCATCAACTACATGTCCCAATATGTAGCTCAACCACATGCCAAATGCATGCACAAAGACATCCAACAAATATGCCTCTAAAAATACATCATAATATATGGCAATGGATCTCACATATGTACCAACCATGTACTACAATAGATATGCCTCAAAATAACAAGTATAATGCAACAATAATACCTCTAAACATGTATCAAGAGCGTCCCTCAATAGATCAATCATATATCTCTATCTAGCATCACATCATCATGATATATCATATAAACAAATTGCCATAACTTCATTAACATAACAAACATTGTTACTCAACAGAAAATGCCTCAATCCACACTCTAGGGTTAGTACCATGAATCCAATATAGGTATCAAGAATATTCTTCAACACTCAACCACATATTATCATAATATATTCATCAAACACACATAATAATATGAAACCTGAAGTAAACCATATCAGACCATGCATAAACAAAGTCAGATAATCAAACCATGCTATAACTCATCTGTACACTCCTCTTCTTGAGGATTTTCCATAGGTACGTGACCTATTCCATATACATCTCACATATGTACATGACCTTTGTATAGGTCAGCTCACATATGTATACGACTTCTCCCATGAGAGCCCGTTTATGCTCCAGAAAATGTCAAGATTGAGCTTGCCTCATGGCTACCATTATGTTCTTGTTATTCAGTCTTCTTCATCCACTTATGAGAGCGTCCTATTCTCTAAGTATTGGCTCTTTTAGATTCCATCCTTTCAACCTTATCTCTCTTCCATGCTCTTCTCTCCATATAATTTGAAGAAATCCTCATGGATAGTCTTCTTGTGTTCCAATAATCATGGGATTTGTGGCAAAACCAATTGCACCTGTAGCATCTCATGGTGTCACAATGTGTAGAAATGTGTCCCACAAGGTTACATCTCCAACATATTATCATGTTATTGAATCTTCTAACATATTTCCTTACATAACGTGTGAAATCCAAAGTTTTTTGAACATATTCATTACATGTGAAACAATGACCCTTGAAATTTTTTTCATACCTTTGCTTTTGTGTCAACCTTGAAGGTGTCTCTCTTTTGAATTTGATTTGAGGTGTAGGACTTGCTTCTTCATGTCTTCCTTGTTATGATCTTCTGAAGGTTTCCTTGCTTCGTGTAGATGCTTGACTTGTAGCCTTGCTTCCACCTTTTGAGAATGTGTTGGATTCAAAGTGTGTATCTTCCTTATTGTATCCAAGACATAATTTATCATTTGGTGATCTTTGAATATCCAAGATTTCATCTAGGATTATTGAGATACTCATGAACCTTTTTTCCTTCTCTTCTTTCCTTCTGAGATCAACAACTTCTACTTCCAACTTATGACATGATTCTTCCTTTTAATTTACTCAATTATTCAATAGTTCCTCTATCCTTTTGGATTATTCAATTTTTGTCTTTAGATTGACATTGACTGCCACTTCAAGTATTTTTCTAAGCTCATCATCTACCTTCTTATTTTCTTTTGCTTGACTAATTATTTCATTCTTTAGTATTTTGATCTCTTCTTATTTATCTTATAATTGAGTATTTTTTCTTTCTTCTTGTTCTTTGATCATTTGTTTTAGTGACATGGTGTTGGCAAAGGGGTAGACCCAGGGTTCAACACTTCAAGAGTGCACCAACAACCCTAGATACTAGCCCTTTTGGCAACACCTGCGAAGAATATGTAGTCTCACCTGAAGAAGCTAAGAGGGGGCTTGCAAGACAGAGATGTCTACAACCAGGGGAATATCAAGGTGCAACTAATACAACAATAATGTAGCATTCATGTATCACTTATCATCTAGATCTAATCGACACAGTTATAGATTTGATTTAACACAATAATGCAAATGACAACATAACAATGACAAGAATCTAGGCATCAATCACACATACAACACAAAATGTACATGGTTCACCCTCTCTCTAGGGCTACACCCACAAAACTATGCTTATGACATATTAAGATAAAGCTTATAGTTCTAATATACACTCTATCTAGCATATCCTCTCTTTTCTTCTCTCATCTTCCTGCGCACCCAGCGGCAGGATCTGATCTTCGCACCCAACTGAAGATTATACAATACTAGAAGGATCTCACTCTCAACACTTCTCTCTCTCACAGTACAATAATCTCTCAATAAACCACAATCAATAGAAATACCCAAAACTACTACCCCCCCGACCTAGGTCCCCTCGACCTCTATTTATACATTATAGTCCCTCACCGACAGCCTTAGGTCGAATCCTAGGTGTCAAAAACCCTAATTACCCAAAACACTAGGTGTTTAAAACCCTAGGTCAACTTGACCCACGTTTTCCGGGCTTCGCTAGCCTGTCTTTCCTTCCTCGTCCCATAGTGCTTCAAAGAATTCAATGGTGGCTTTCTTTGCTTGCTGAGTTGTTCACGATTCTTTTCTTTTGCTGATCTGTCATCCTTGATCTCCTCATTCAAAAACTTGATTTTTCGTACTTTGCTCCATCTTTTTTTCTCTTTTGCTTACTTCAACCCAATGACATTCACTATTTTTCTGGCACAGTTCTCATTTTACCTTTTCTTCTTTGATCTTCACTTCCTTCCATAACCAAGGGACAACAGGCCCCCAAAACTCACCTATGACTCATCCCGAGGCACTTCAGTTCCGATCCTTCCATGTTACTTCAACTTTGGACTGTGGAGTGTAGCCTTTGCTTTCTGCTCCATATCTCCTTCCCTTCCTTGTGTAGACTTTCTTTTATGTGTCTGGTACCCAGTTTCAACTACACCTAGTACCTAGACCCTTTTCTCCTTGCTTTTACTGAGATCTGCGAGGAAGCTGGTTGTCATAGTATAACTTAAGCCGACTCCCATTCACTAATCCCTCTTTCCATTCTCCCTTCAATGTCTTCAATTGTGCAGCTCCTCCTTATGTAACATAGGCGATATCATATGGTCTGAGCCAATGCACTCTAAACTTACCTGGATGTTTAATGAAATTACTATTATACATCAGTACTAAATCACCTTGCTTAAAGACCTTCTTCTTGATGTGTCTGTCATAATAGGCCTTCTCTCTTCCCTTCTCTACCTATTGATGGAATCCTGCAATAAATTTGTCTTCTTCTAGTTCAACCAGCTGGGCAAGCCTCTCATGAATAGTGCCAGTATCATCCATGTCTGTAAATGAAACAATTATTAAGCTTGGTACCAAGTACTCCATCAGGACAACAACTTCAAGACCATAAACCAACTTGAATGGGGTCTACGTTGTTAATTTCTTGCAAGTGGTTCTATAAGCCCAGAGTACTGCTGGTACTCTTAAATCCCAGTCATCCCTGTTCACAATGCAAATATTTGTCAGTGTTGTCTCCAATATTTTGTTGAATTCTTCAACCATTCTGTTTTCTGTGGATGGTAAGGTGTACTCTTCTGATGGTGGATTGCAAATTCTTTAGTCAGGGCTTCAACTATCTTGTTGATGAAATGAGTGCCTTGATCGCTCATAAGGGTCTTAGGGTATCCAAACCTAGTTATGATATCATCAAATATGAAACGTCCATCTATAGTTTCGCTACATTCCTTGACTACTCTTGCTTTGGCCCATGTAATCAGGTATTCTATCGCAATGATAATATACCTTGCTCATGTGCACTTTCCTGGTGGGTTTATAGGTCCCACGAAGTCAATCGTCCACTTTTCAAATTCTTGTAGGTTCATCTATGGTGCTAGTGGTATTTCATCTCTTATGGATGGTTTTCCAACTCTCTAGCATACATCATAGGCTCTGATATACTCTTTATCATCTTTGTGTAAAGTAGGCCACCAAAGGCCAGCTCACAGAACCTTTTGCGTAGTTGCTTTGCCTATGTAATTTCCTCATACAATTCCTTCATGAGATTCTGTGAGGATCATTGGGTGCTCTTCTTCCATCACACATCTTCTTAGTATCTCGTTAGGTCCCATATTATATAGCTGACCAACTATCAGTGAAAAGTTTGCAGTGCGCACCACTAGTTGTTTTTCTAGGAAACTGTATACTCACTTGGATCCATTCCTATTGATAGGAATTGGACTATGTCTATGAAGGGGTCATCCATATTTCTGATGGTGAGCAGTTGTGAATTCGGTAGTGTATCCTCCATATTGGTGGGTTCTTCGCCATGTTCCAACCTCGACAAGTGGTCAGGTCCCTTGTTCATTCTTCCTAGCTTAACTATGATCTCAAAATCATATTCTTGAAATGGGAGAATCCATATGCATATTTACCCCCCCAACATTGGATTTTTGATCAGGTACTTCAGCACAGACTGATCAGTAAACATTTTCAAGTATCCTCCCAACAAGTAGTGGTAGAATTTTTGCAATGCATACACCATGGCTAATCCTTCTCTCTCTGTAGTGGTGTAATTAATTTCAGCTGTGGATTATTTTCTGCTGGAAAATGCTAATGGATGATCAATTTCCCCTTCTCTAGGTTGTTCTAGTATTGCTCCTAATGCAATTGAATACGCATAAACATGCACATGAAATTCCTTGCTCCAATCCTGAAAGACTAGAATAGGCGTAGTCACCATATTTTGTTTTACTGTGTCGAAACTCTACTGGAATTCTTCTATCCAACCAAACTGACAGTCTTTCTTTAATAACTTCTCCATTGGCGCAGTAATCTGAGCATATCCTTTGATAAATTTCATGTAATAGCTAGTATGTCCTAGCACAGTGCACAGTTGTTTGACTAAGGTAGGAGGTGGGAAATCAACTATAATTGCAATTTTAAATGGGTCCACCAACAATCCTTGCTTGCATACAATATGACCTAATAATACTCCAAATGGTGAGGAGAAGATGCACTTCTTCAAATTCAAATAAATTTGGCATTGTCTACATTTATCCAACATTAGCCTTAGACATTCAATATGGTTTTTCAACAAACTAAAAACAATCCAATCATCAAAATAGGCTTCTAAGAACTTATGAAAAAATTCTTTGAATGCTTTGGCCACCACCCTAGAAAACATGGTTGGGGCATTCTTCAATCCAAATGACATCACTGTGTATTGGTAGGATCCCCATTCTATGGAAAATGTGGTCTTTTGGTGGTCCTCTTTGGCAATCTGGATCTGATGATATCCTGAAAACCCATCTATAAAAGAATATACCTCTTGGCCTCCCACATTATCTAATACTTCATCGGTGAATGGTGTAGGGAAGAGGTCATGCAAACATGCAATGTTCAACTTTCTCAGTTCCACACATATTCTGATCTCATATATATTCTTGTCTTATACTACCATAGGGTTGATCCACTTCGACACTTCGACAGTTTCAGTAATCCCTACTTCCATCATTCTGTCAAACTCAATCTTCACTTTTTCCTTATATTTCGGGTTCAATCTATAGGTCCTCATCTTGACTAGATTCGCATCTAGTTTCAAAGGATTCTCATCTCTCCCATAGGTCCTTTGATACCCTTCATATCAGTGAACTTGGTTGGGAACAAGTCCTGATACTCGTGTAGTAATTCTGTAATTTTGTCAATGGTAGCAACGTCCCAGTAATCTCCAACATTAGCAAGCTTTGGTGTCTCCTCTATCCCAATATTGAATTTCTTTATCTTGATCGGTTGTCCAATGAATAGTAGTTTAACTCCTGGTCCTTCCACATCTGTGTGTCCTTCTGTCTCAATAATTTTTACCTTCCTTGGATCATCACCATCTTCATTGTCATTAATGTTGTAACATCCTTGTAATTTCTGGAATGGCATAGTACATTCATCCTCTTCTTGCTCCAAAGGGAGGCTAGATGCCTCCTTAAATACTTTCTGCCTCAAAATATTTAATCCTTGATCTACTAAAGGAAATTCACTTTCAAACAAAAAGGTGGTTACAAAATTATGAAGCATACCTTCCCAATCTGCAGTGATAAGGCACAACTCTTCTTGAAGGTACCAGTTAATAGGGGTCGTGTCCAGCGTGTTAATGAATCTGTGTACCCATTGTTCTTGAGGAATGTCACTCTGGGCCTCTTCACAGCTTCTTACATGGTCCTTTGGGTAGCTTCAACCTGTGTACCTCACTTCGTAGATTCCTACTTGTGCTGAAAACTACGTTGTCATCAAGGTTCGACATTGTGTCCAGTATTTGATATTGCTTTTATGTGTCCCCCACCATCTTGCAGGTGTAGATTTTAGGGCCTCGTCCATAGCCAACAACCTTTGTTGTGTTGGTACAATTGCTTCAAATTCCATCAAGAATGATTCTAAAGGATTTAGACCATCAAAGGTAGGTAAGTTACTTATTTTTGTACCAATCCAGTGAACTTCTCTGGTTAGTCAAGCACATCTCCTTGTGGATAATTCATACATCTGGTTCTACCAATTCTCCAATTCTTCTTCTGAATCTAATGAACACACTTTGTCACTTTGCTAGCTTATATTTCCATCGGTACTAGGGTTTATATAATCATGTTGTCTGGATGTTAATTTATAGATGTTTTCGAGCTCATATGTGTAGTCTTCCTCTCTGATGGGCTCTATATATCTCAGACCTTCATCTAGATATAAAGGTGCAATGACCCTAAGTCCATCTCCTTCAAATGTCATGCATATTTTCTTTGAATCAACCACAGTAGAATTGTTGAAGGCCCAATCAATTCCTAGTAATGCAGGGTAAGGGAAGCTATCATCAACAATTTCAGTTATCTCAAAGTTTGCAAAGGTTCTAACTCCATCGATGTCCATAGGGACATGCTCCAGTCATCCAAATGGGCTGACAAATTATTGATTATCCATGTGAATCCTGATAGGGGAATATATCATCTTGGGTTTTCCCATAAGTGCCCAAGTTTTCTTTGTCATGACGTTGACCTCCGACCCTAAGTCGAGGACGACATAGTCTATATCATACTCTCCTATTTGAGCATTCAAATGTAATTCTTTGTTTTTTCTTCTCTTCTTACCAATCTGGTGTACTGCCCCATTCAGTAAGGGGTCTACCTTTCCTAGCTCATACTGCTTGATTAGGTTGTAACTCTTGTACAACTTTCTCATCCTGAATTAATTTAAGACAAGTGTACAAAAATTCGATGAGCATACTTACCTCTTTTCCTTCTTTATGAGCAGCTGATTGATCAAATTCCTAAGGAATTCCATACTCTTTTACTTTTGGTTGTGTTCTAGATGAGGACCTTTGGTTCCTCTTAAACTCTTGTCTTTCTTCCTCAAAGATTCATCTTTCTTTCTTTGCATCAAAAGCTTGAGTCTTCTCCTCAGCTTTCTTGATACCTGACTCTTCTGTGATCTTTCTTTGGGTTGTTCTATCCTCTCCTTTAGCATCCCCTCCTTGAGTAATGAAAATGACTCTAGGTTCGGTTCCATGAGGTTCAACATATATCAGTTGTACTTATGGGTTCTGCTGGGGTCCTCGTCTTTCCTGAAGCTTAGCCAGTAGCATAGGAAATTCCTCTATGACATGCTCGAAGGAGTTACAATAATTGAAGGTTTTGAAAGGATTCTGACAATCCCTTGCTAAGTGTCTTGGTTGCGCACAACTGTAATAGATTATTTTTCCTCGGCCTCGACCCATACCTCCTCCTCGTCCTCATCCTCTGTATCCACTGTGAGGATTGAATTTTCCTCTCCCTAGAGAGTTGTACTGCAGAGTGTTTCCTTCTTTCTTTACTTCACCTTGAATATTGTATATGTCCCTTGACCTCTCATGCATGAGATCGTAAGCTCTACAATCTCAATCATCGTGCCCCAATGATTTAAAAAATGTGAAATACAAGTTTGTGGGTGTCTAAACATACTTCTGCATGTAATAGAACTCACCTGGGTGATGCCTATTTCTTCACACATCACACCAGGACAAGTTAACTTGCTTCAAGGGGCTCAACGCTCCTGAGGCCAAATACTCATGAAACAAGGGACAATGTTCCTTATCATGACCTTCTGATCTGCATCTTACACACCATACATCTTCCATTTTTTTCTTTTCCCTTATTTTTCTTCATATCCTCAACTTGTAAAGACAAACTGGTTAGCTGACTCAAGCTCTGGCTCATGCCTGAGCTTGATTATCCCATAGGTGATGAATCAAGATTCATGGAAATTTCCAAAGCTTCTGCCTATGATGAAATCCTCTGTTGCATCAGAGGGACTCTGATCTGTGGTAACAATGCAATGATGAACCATTCTTTGTTCTGTTCATCGGGGATCTGAAAATTTAATCGGCCTATTAAGGTCTTGAATCTCTGGTTGAACTCTCAAACAAGTTCTGCTACCTTTTTTTTTTATCTCTTTTCACTTTGTAATACATTGTGACTCTGACTTAGGTTTCTTAAACTCTACAATAAACTCATTCTTGATCTCGTTTAGTGGCTTAGGTTGTGCCAGTCCTTGGACATGTTTCATGTACCATCTGTTGGCAGCCATTTCACATTTTTATCCTATCCTTATAAGCTGCCTACACAAGTGTTTTGGAACCATTGATTCTCATCGAAATCTTTTGAATAAAATGACATGATTATTTTGCGCATTCGCACACCTGCCTTTTGTTTTCATTTTCACGACTGCAAGCATGAAAACCTTGAGTTTGAATTCATGTCCATGGCATTAAAATCATCACTGGATTATTATGGTTACTCTTGTTTATGTGGTCATTTCACCTCTAACTCAATGATGGTCACACAGTTGGCAAGACACCAAATCTTTACTCACTTTTCATTTTTTTGAATATGAATTTATTTTATAAGTTTGTGATGCAATGGTATTCTATTGATTGTGATTGAGTCCTTGATACAATGGTGGTTTGATGTTCTATTGTCTTTGATCAAATTCCTTGGTGCAATGGTTTCATACAACGCATAAGTTTTATGGTCAAATCTTTGGTGTTAAATTCAAAATATTGTTTTGTTTTAAATCATACAAACACTATTGCTTGTGAAAATATTCGGGTCGACTTATCATGTTTTTCAATAGTTGTTTGATTGGAATACCGTTTACATTGCTTTTAACACACACCAATAGTGATTTGAATCACCATAGCGCCAACGATTGTACATTTCGATATGAATGTTTTGCATGGGTTTGTTTTGTTCCACCACCCTCGCACACTTAAGCATTAATGTTTTCCTTGTATCTCGGGTTACCTCTATTGGTTTTAAGGAAACCTGTGAGCTTTCGGGTCTACGTATACCTTGTCTAAACCCCTGTCCATTTAACCTACTCACTGTGTGCTCTCTCCTATGGCACCCGTAGTGCGCATAGAACCTAATGGCGTTCAAACGCTGCTGCTATTTTACAATGCTCATGAGGACCTGGAGTGAGATCGGAAGAGCGTC
>CBVK0100413612.1:0-19479 GCA_900067695.1 Picea abies
ACGCTCTTCCGATCTCACCACCTGATTTGGAGGAAGAGGGATGGTTAACTGAAGTCAGGTATCTCTTGCCACCTGAAAGGAGCTTTCAAACTAAGGTTTTAAGAGAGAGAGCTCTCCTATATCACCCTTAGGAGCGCCGACGCTCCCCTATAAGGTGCTAGGGAGCGTTATAACACCAAACTGCCCCTTTGAAGGAGCGCTATAGATTTTTAGAGCACTGGCGCCCCCCTTGAGCTTACTAGGGAGCGCTATAGCGCCCTGATGCCCCTTTTGAGGGAGCGCTATCTAATCTGGGCAGCAATTGATCTGTCGAGGAGAATAAGGGGAAGATCTTTCAAGTTTGGAAGGCAGTTGCATTTGAATTCCTGGTTCAACCATGATCTTAGGAGAAGATCCCTGATCTAAGGAAGGAATTCCTCAACTTACCCTAAATATACCTCAAGAGGTTAGGCCTCTTTGAACCTATATAAGTAGGCTCCATCATGGTGAAAAGTGGGAGGAATTGCAAGCATGAAACCTATGATCTCATAGGAAACACACAGTGAAATGGAGGAGAGTAATCAACGAAGTTGTTGTCGTCTGGATCGTGGATCTTTTGAGCAAGGGTTAGACAAAGGGGACTTGACAAAGCTGTCACATTCACATCTACGGTTGTAAGTTACTTTTGTCATTGTTCTCATTAATATGACACACTTGGCTTGTTTCTTTCTAGTTTGTGTTTGATCTTACATGAACTTGTTGTTGATAGATAGATCTATTTTCGAGCTAATATCAATAGAGTAGGAAGTGGTCGTACTATTGTTTGTCTACAGGGCTCATCGAGGAGTGAAATATCGGAGCTCAACTCGGAGCGTGCAGGGACAAACGCCGGTAAAAGGTACTTCTTTTCTCCTTCCTCCTCATGCATTAGTTTGTATAGATCTGAAAGGAAGTCAGTGTCCACGTTAAGCATCTTCTGTCTTAAGAGTTAAGAGTCTAGCTCTCAAGAGGAGATCTACCTGTCTACAGGGAGATTTTCCTTCAACAGCAGGGCCAACTTGTCTTCTTAGTGGTTAAAACCACTTTAATTAGCCTGGTGGCCGACTTCTTAATTTTCACAATATATTTAGGGTTTGACCAATCCACAAAAGGGGATTTGGTCAATTACAATGCCTGACATGATCAATCCACAAAAGGGGATTGATATAATGAATAATAACTCAATAATAAATAGAATACTCTTTGCAGTTACAATATTTCAACACTTGCAGCTGCAACTTCAGCTCCCCACAAGACTTGCGCTCTGACTAGGTGTACAAATGAGCTAAAATGTCCTCTATTTATATTAATCTGTCCAATGACTTTTTTGGCTGGGCCGACTTGACTTTCTGGTAATTATATTTGTTTTTTATCTTTTTCCTATGGAGCTGACTTGTCTTTCTGGAAGATAATATTCTAATATTATTTATTTTGTTAGGCTGATTTATCTTCTAGGGTTTTCACACATCTGTTTAGGGTTTCCCTTACTTCCAGAATATTTCATTCTAGTCAAAGGTTACACATGGAGGTTAATACCTCCCGCAACTACCATAACTACCATAATACCACCACTTACGCGTGAAACTAGGGTATAAGGCTGTGTTTTTTAGAATTTGTCTGAGTCAAATCAACTCGGTCAACTCGATCGAGTTGATGGGTGATTGATTTGACACGATTGCTTACTTAGTTTGGTACTGAACCGACATAGTCAAAGCATGAGTCGGTCGGTTCAGTACCAAACCGACAGATTCAAAGCATGAGTCGGTTGGTTCAGTACCAAACGAGCCCTACTCGGTCAAGTAGGTACAAGACCCCACCAAAATGCAAAAAATATTTTTTCTTTGAAAGGGTTTGACCCAAAACAGTGGCGATTAATCGCAAAAGTTGGGATTTCCGTTATCTTTCCTTTTTATATTTTTACTTAATTTTTTAACATTACCATTAATTGTTTCAGGATGTTTGAGAGTGGTTCCAACCTCATCGGACTTCATATGGAGAAAGTAGAATTTCATATCGCATTCAAAATTCAACTGACTTAACAATTTTCAGGGTGTTAGGATCGATGGGATTGCAACATTTTCATTGGATTCTATCACGTATGAGGGTATGGGATTGAGATTTAATCAAGAGCACCAGGCCCTTTATGTACCTTGATGTCAGTGGTATTGATTGTTGAACTCCTCTGTCATGGCCTTGGCAAAAATGTACCTTTCACTCAAACCAAAATCATTGATTAGGCATGTTAAGCTTTTTCTAACATATTATAACTTATAAGGCTTAGATTAGGTGGTTTCATCAAAATTGGGTGGTGTTGATGAGATTGTCCTCTCTAGTAAAAAAATCACATACATCCCTACCTACTGGAGTACACGACAACTCCAACTGGCCCCTCTTGGGAAACAAATTCCCCCACATGCATATACGCACATCAAGCATAGGCCTAACAGGAAAGTAGAGTACTCCTGGTCAAGTGGCATGAACCCTCTCAAAAAATAATGTAAATAACTCTGATGTGAATGGGAAGAATCTCCTCGCATTTAAAACGATGTGACAACAATGTAAAATCCCGTTCTACTGAGCACACTTTCATGTCTTATTCTTTGAGTACACTTGTGTGCAAGTGATCTGGTTATGGTACATTATGATTTCGTTCGATTATGAGTTATATGATGATGATGATGATGATGTATTGTGATTTATTATTACTTTCAAATGTATATGTATTGACAAATATTATTGATGAGTTCCCCTGAGTGTGTAGGACACATGACAGGTTATGGATGCTGATGGCATCAATGGACTTCCTTGGACTCTGGATTGAGTGAAGGAGTGGATTGTATTTGTTTGAGTATTTGATTTTACACACATGTGATATATGATTGATTACAATATGATTTATGTATATGGATTATTGACACTTTTTTGTCAGTGGATGCAGGCTTGATGATGCTTGCTAATCTGACTCACATAAGGAGTAAAGGGGTCATGCACATAAACCAAACATTTGAGGGAGAGGTGTGGCAACGCCCCTGTCAAAGACTACTAGCACTCCCACCGTGACTTGAAATGTAGGTTCATGATTACCTAGTTCTATAGGTTCACGATGTCATGAGGGCAGATTGAGACAGTCACTCACGAAGATTTCTAAGGGGTGCATAATAAGGCAGAGTCCTTATTCCTTAGAAGCCCTTTGTTTCTCACAAGGTTGGCCGAATATAGTGTTGACTCCAAGGGTTGGAAAAAATTCCAAAACCAGTCAAAGGTGAGTGGCACCCTTGGAGCACAAAGGTGTGTCTTGAAGGGCATGTCGCATAATTTAAATGTGAGTCAATAAATCTAGATGGCCTAGAAAATTGATAAAATGCATAGACATTGATAAGATAGAGTACTAATTAATTAGTAAATTATAAACTTAGAAACATAACCAGAGTCTAAGCCTAAATCTAGACTAAGTCTAAGTCTAAATTCAAATAAAGGACTAAACAAAATGTGAAATAAGTTAAAAGATTTGAGATAAAATGAAACTCTAGGAAAAGAGGGAATACGATTTAAAACATTGAGAAAATTGCACATGAAATAATAAAAGGGAATTTTAAAATAGAAATAAATAAAACATGAGAGAATAGGTGTACACATAGAATAACATCTTGAGTCAAACTACCACTAAGTCTAACTAAAAGAAGACTTGTAATCCAACTCTAACTAAGATCTAGTTATGGGACACTCATTATATGAGAATTTGGGGAACAGAGGGACAACTAAGAGAAAAAATAGGAACACATTGGGGAATGTGAGGGAAAATGGATTTTTAAATAAAAAAAAAGGGTAATTACTTGTGAAACTTGAGGAGAGTGTGACAAGTGTGTGGGTGAATAATTTTAATTAAATTAATTAAAAGTTAATTATTTGTGCATGAGGACATGTGTAATTGGGGATTTTTCTATAAAGGAAATGGAGAAGAGGGGAAACAAATCTCACTTTTCTTAGCAATGTTATGCTGCCAAAAGTTTGTTGGACTGTGTTTTACTTGTGAGAGTTGGGAATCCAAGCTTGTGAAAAGAGTGGAGACAATCTTGAGAGCTATTGCTTTCTGGTTTCTTGTGTGTGGCCCCTTTGCGGCTCAAGGGGGCTAAGGGGGAAGAAGAGTACCTCTAGTGTTGGTTGGGAGGTACCGATGACGTACTGAGATTAGTAAGCAGGAGTAAAGAAGAAGAACAAACCCACGTTGAAGGACATCCTCAATTCTCCATCTTCCTCTATTCTGGTGTTTTATTTTCTGAAATTTTAAATTGTAATGAGAGTAAATTTTGTATATTAGATTTTTTTTAAAATCGCTGCAGAATTGTTTTGTAATATGAAAACTAGAAATTATTTTAAAATGGTTGTAGAACCATTTTGTATCTTTGAAAACTGGAATTTTGTAGGGTCATTGAAAAAATAATTTACAATCCGGAATTTAGAATTTTGAATGGTAGCTGCCAAATTAATTTACAAACTTAGAATTTAGAATTTTGAATGGCCACTTCCAAATTAATTTACAAACCTGAAATATAGAATTTCGTATGGTCACTGTAAAATTTATTTGCAAATCCAGACACTAGAATTTGGTAGGTTCGCTGCAAAATTAATCTACAAATCCAGAATTTAGAATTTCGTATGGTCGCTGTAAAATTCATTATGCAAATATGGAAACTAGAACTTTGTATGGTCGCTGCAGAATTGTTATGCAAGCTGGAAATTTAACTTAGGATTTATGAACTGTTGTTGTTATAAAAAAATTAATGATAGATTTGATATAAGTTAGAATGTAAACTGTTGAATTTTATTTTAAAATATCCTGGAGTATGGATCAAATGATTAACAATACTATTATCCTATATACCTATAATGTATGTGGATGGATCGTTTGTCAAGATATCCCTTCCAGTTCAATTATTTTTCGATTTTATTCTATAGGTTGATGTGAGAAATTGTGCCCAGCCTGTAAAGAACCATTGAACCTAGTATCTAATTTCGTTCCATTATTTATTGAACAGAGTGGTAGCTCCAATGAAACTGGGTATAGTAGATGCGATAATAGAGTACCAGGGTAACTTATGTCATGATTTTGGATATAATACCTTTAAGTTAGTGTGAAAAATTATAGAGAATATTTAATAAGGATTTTTAATAAAAGTATTTAACACTAGATTGTAAGTATTACTCTTATGTGTGTACATACTGACTACTAATGAAATTCAAAAGGTAAGAAAGGTTTTCCAAAAATGACTAGGATTTATTCCAATAAAATAAAACTTAACAATAGTTACAGTAAAAGGGTTTAGCACCTCTTATGCACCAGTCTACTTCCATTGGATTGATTTCAATTAATAATATGATAAAAAATTCATTTGATTTATGTAATGGCTTTGGAATGTTTACAAATTAATGGTTATTGAACTATTTAGTAATCAACTATATAATGATTATAATACGATCTTTTATATTAGGAGTGTTAAAGTATAGTCATTTGGGTTAATAAGGATATGGTAAAATTTATTAAATGATAAAGGGTGATGTTCATTTAGGAAGAATGGTCGAAGAGTTGAAGCAACAAATTAACTTAGAAATACCATACAATTATAGTAATAGAGATAATCTTATATATTTTACTCAAGAGGAATTTAAATTATTACTTTAAGGATACAATATAGAGTGGGGATTAAATTTAGTAAGTAAATGGGTTCTAAAATGTCTTGAAACATTGGAATTAAGTTGGTTCTTTAACAATAAATTTGACTACCTTAATAAGTGTTAAACAACAACTATGCAATTGATATAAGATAACTATGCCTTGGATATAATATAAAAGTTTAATTGCGCAATCCATGATCGAGATTGATGTGATAATATTCGGTATGCAATTATTGTGATTGTTATATAGTTCGGAGCATGACTCGCCTATTAAAAACTATAGAATTGTTGTTGACAATTGTGGTTAGAGGTATGAATTTAATATGAATTGTAAGTCTAAATTGAAGAGAAATTGATTATTTCTGATGAGGTTATTATGTATATTGTTATGTTAAATTCAATACTAAATTAAATGATATCGCTATCCACAATGGATTGTTAATTATTGAGCTTACAAAGTGGATTATAACACTGACATGTATATGCGTTGAGATAATTTCCCTTTTTTGGGTTTTCCTTCCCAGTTCTACATTCCCAACTTCTTTTTCCATTTCTTTTCCCTCTTCTACACCTCCCCTTGTTTCCCTATTGCTTATATCCTATCTTCTCTCCCTTTCTAGTTACCATACTTAGTCATATTTCAGTAATCAGTGGGTTGGCGGGTTGGAAGACCTTCATCTCCATCCACTTTCCCATGTCAAAATTCTGCTGCTACACTACACTTAGCCATTTTTTCAACTTCATGGGTTCGCGTGTTAATTAGCCATTTTTTCAACTTCGCGGGTTCAAGCCCTCATCCTCCAAGTTCCGTGATCTCCACTTTGCACCTAAAGTTCCGTGATCTACATTTTGACCATCAGATTTGTCGTGGGTTCCTAACCCTTAAGTATTTTATTTCTTTTACATGCAAGTCAGACCGACCGCCTTTCTACACTTAACATATTTTGATCATCCAAAACCGCGGGTTCGCAAGTTCCCGGGTTTGTGGGTTCATGAAAAGCTCCATATTCAAACTCGCTCTCATCCATCCCCACCACTCTCTTGCTTTTCCCAATATGAATTAAGTGTTGTTTAATGCTAACAATTGTTATGCAGGCTCTGAAAAGATCATCATTGTTAGCTTGATCTTTTGTTATTCTAGTTTATCATTTATCTATTCTGATCCTACCTTACTGTCATGGATTGACCCAGGTTTGGGTTTAACAAGCTCCCAACAAAAGCCCTCTAAAACTATCGGCCCCTCTGGTAAACCAGAAAGAAACGCAACACAGAGAGTGTACTGTGCAGTATCACCTGGGATAGCTCTATGGGTGGCTGCAATACTTAGGTGTTTGTAACCTGGGAATGAGTGGATATATGTGGTTATCTCTTGTGATCTTTATTTATTCAGTCTAACATCTAATTATAGCTATCACTCTATTCATGCATGTGAAATATCATATCTAGCTAGTCACTTTATTCATTCATCTAACATTCAACACTTAAAAATAATAGAGACGCATTCATTCAATCACATAACACAGTTGTTACTGTGGTTCACCCCCTCCTGGGATACGTCCACAAAGATATGGCTCTCAAGATCTTTATTATGGTTCAGTAATATGTCACGCTGCGCGTGTTTACAACCTTGGATCTTACACTCTCAACAGGCTCCTCGATCCCTGCGAGGTTGACTAGATCGCACCAGGCTCCTCAACCTGCGATGCCCTCAGGATCGAGTTGCTTACTGCTTCTCTAGCTCACCAGCTTACTGAATAGTATAATTCTTACAACTATCTGCCATCCGTCCTTGCCTCACTTGAGTATTACTTTGTTATATTCTTTGCTCATCAGCCATTACAATACATTGCAAAACCCCTAACCGTAGCATCGTTAGGTCTTCCTTGCATGCGTGCCTCACATGCTTCCCTCGCACGTGCTGCTTTTCCTTCTAGATGTCCTTTCTTCCCTTCATGTTTGTTTTCTCAAAAATAACCTTTTCCCCTGACTAGGTCTGCGTTCAACAAGCCTCCAACACTGACATGTGGCTCATCTCGAGCCACCTAAGATTTCTGCGCTTCTTCAACAACTCCTGCGAGAGTATGGAACTTATCTGTGAGTTCCCTTCCTTGTGTTTGAGCCTGCGTGGTATTTTCTTTGAGCATGTCCAACACTTGTGCTGTGATCTCCTCGCTGATCATTCTTGCGCACTCTGCCTGAGTTTGCACCATGTTCTTCTTTTCCTCCTCTGCTTGTGCAATGACTTTCACTGCTAGCTCTTGGAGAGGCTCCATTTAATCTTGTCGATCCTTCATCTGTGTCTACGGAGCTATTGTTGATTTTTCATTAAGCTAGGCTCAAGCATGAAGTTCATTCCAATTTTAGCATCTTACTCGAACCATAGACAATTTCAGTTACACTATAAACAATTTGTTGTAGTAACCAAGATCACAAGAAGAAACACCATACATAAGTAAACAAGAAGTATCTTGGGAAACCCTTCTCAACAAGGGAAGAAAACCCAACCAATCTTTTGCTATATTATTCAAGAGAAAGACTTCCCACACCATAAACCTAACACACAAAAGGGTGCTCACAAAACCTAGAAGGCTAGTGTCCAAGAGTGGTGCGCACTTCATCCCTAGAACTTGTACTTGCTGAAATTTCCAAACTCACACTTGTGTTATATTTCCTCAATGGGAAAATTACCTTTATTTATATTAGACTGAGCATATCGAAAGTAGTGTCTATTGGCACAACAGGGCCGACCTCAATAATTCACAATATAATTAATAATTACCATATTAAAAATCTTTTACATTAATTATCCTTCACTTTATGGTGGGGTCGACCTGTGCCCTTTACATCACAAATAAGGTTATAGGTAAGTCCGACTCTTGGAAAATATAGCAAGGGATCTCATACACCCACTAGTGCTCAACCACTAGGGGCACATCCATCTATGCTCAACCACAGGGACGTCCACATCTCTATCTCACTACGTCTCATAGGAGAATCAAACTCACTAGTGTTCAACCACTAGGATCACATTCACCTGTGCTCAGTCCCATACATGTCCTACTCAGCAGATCTCTTTCTCACCACGTCTCACATGAAAATCATTTGGAGTATCACATCATCTCAACTCTCTACACTGAGGAGACCAATACATCATTTCATCTCCGTCTCAGAGAGAATCACATACCCAACTCATGGGCTTCCTCACCCCACACAGGGGCACACAATGCTCCATCTTCGTCTCAGAGATGAACCACACACCCATCTCATGGGCACACCCAAATCATGGGCTTCCTCACCCCACACAAGGGCACATAACATTCCTTCTCCATCTTAGAGAGGAACAACACACCCATCTCATGGGCACACCTAACTCATGGGCACACCCAACTCATGGGCACACCCAACTCATGGGCACACCCAACTCATGGGCACACCCAACTCATGGGCTCTCTCTTAGGCTGAATCACTCAGTCTGTGTCCTAGAGGATGTCTCACGCAACTATAATCATCAACGCTCCCTCTCAGCTAGGGAGGAATTCTCCACTAGGCCAAGTCTCTCACAAAAGGACTCGAACTTCATCTTGGCAAGCGGTTTTGTGAAGATGTCTATAATCTGCTCATGGGTAGGAAGGTACTGCACTATACTATTTTCCTTTGCACCATGTCTCTGATATAGTGATATTTTATCTCAATGTGTTTCAATCTATCATGAAACATAGGGTTCTCAAAGAGCCTCACACAACTCTGGTTATCACAATGAATAGTAGTAGGATCCATCTCATGATCGAATAAATATGTTAGAAGTTTGCAAAGCCACACTGCTTCGTGGACTGCCACACTCAATGCTATGTAGTCTACCTCTGTGGTACTCAATGCCATAGAGCTCTGTTTCCCGCTGCACTAGGAAACCATGGCAAACCCTAAAGTAAAGAAACAACTGGAGGTGCTCTTATGGTCCACTATGCTCCCTACTCAATCTGCATAGGCATATCCATGCAAACTCAAGTATACACTGGAGGCATATCTCAGGCAATATCCAATTGTGAATTGTAGATATATCAATACATGTTTCAATGTTATCCAGTGAGTCTTTCTTGACTGACTCGTGAATTGAATAAGTACATTCATTGCATAACATATATCGGGTTTGGAGTTAACCAGATATATTAGTGATCCAATCAGCTATGGATCAATCTCATCTTGAATCATCATCATTCATTTTCTTCAAATCCATCACCATCGGTGTAGGCATGGATTTTCATTCTGTCATGTTGAACTTCTTTAATATCCCCATTGTATATTTTCCTTGACTAAGGAAAATCTCATCAGTCCTCTACCATACTTCTTGTCCCAAGAAGTAGTGTATCATACCCAGATCCTTCATCTCGAAATAGAAAGTCAAAGCTTGCTTGTATTCAACAACAAGGCTTCCTGAATAAGTCACCAAAATCAAGTTTTTGTCACCAATAATATAATAATATAGGTTTGGATTAGCAACACTCTTGCTGAAACCCAAACTCATCAAGAATCCATCCATCTTCTCATAACAAGCATGAAGTGTCTGCTTTAGTCCATACAGGGACTTCTTCAACCTGTACATATGATATTTGTCATCATATATCACGAATCCTTCTGGCTGCTCGGTGTAAAACTTCTTCCTCAATCTCACCATTGAGAAACACTGTCTTTATATCCATCTGATGTAGTTTCCAACTCATGGATGAAAGTACAGATGTAAGTGTATCAAGTTACTAGATCAAATGTCTCATCATAGACAATTCCCTCTGTTTGTGGGAATCTTCTGGCCATAAATATCACTTTATATTTCTCGATAGTTCCATTACCTGCATATCCCTCTGCCCTTTGTAGAGTTTTGTCAAGCTAGAACAGGCCTTTCATGGCCTACTGCAATGTTTCTGGGAATATCAACTGGAGCAACTGGATATATAACTATCTCCCTCTGAACTGCTGAAGGGGAGAAGGTATTGTCTCTTCCTTCTCGATTTGTTTAACGCTCTCTTGAGTCAAGTAATTCCCTCTGAAGTTTGAAGGATATATATCTTCTTTTTCTTGTTTTCTAGATATTTTATGTCTTCTCAGGTGCTCTAATGACTCTACAGTATTTTGATGACCTCTGTACTAGCATAATAATCAATCAATAAAGGTTGGACTCCCGTATCAGGGATATTTGTCCAAGTCATGAGGGCTCCCACACTAGAGATAATACCCTTCACTATCAGGGATGCAATCAACTATAATTTTAATGATTAAAACAAACAATTCACCTGGGTCTGCAGTCATGTTCAATATTGCATTTGGTTTAGAGGAAGTAATCCTCATCTCTCTTGTCTTCATCCTTTTGAGGTGGATCTAGATCAATGTTAGCGGTGGAATCATATTGTCTTCCTTTCTTCCTGGTAGAACAATTTCTTGAATAATGTCCATATTTGTCACATCTGAAGCACTAAATTTCTGTTATGTCTCTTCTCTGATCATAACCTGAAGCTGATGAAGTCTTCTCATCTCTGAATGTTTTCCTAAAGTTTCTTTTAAATCTTCCTCCTTTCTTTGTATGAAGTATTAGAGCATGATTGTCATTAGGGGAGTCTTCCACTCCTCTAGCTTTAAGTCTAATTTCTTCTTGGGTACAGTCTGTCCACATACGATCAAAAGTGGGTAGTTTTTCCCTTCCACTGATACTTTGAAGAAATGGTTCTCAATGTTTTGGAAGATTATTGAGAGTGGTCAGAACAAGTTCTTTATTAGATACGACTTCTCCAATGGCACCTAGTTGATCTATGATCTCTGACATCTTCATAAAGAAGGTAGCAACTATATCACCTTTTTTCATCTTGATACTTTGGAGCTGGTCCTTTAAGGTAAGGGCTCTAAGGGTGTTGTAACTCTCAAACATATTCGTTGATGCTTCATACATTTCATAAGATGTCTTCAGGTTGGCAATACGAGATAGGAGATGATCTCTTACTGAGTATATGATTATTTTCCTTCCCTTGATGTCATCTTCCTTTCTTATTTCCTTCTCTTCATCGGTAGTTGTATTTGGTAAAGTCTTTTGTATCACACTCAAAAGGTCATCCTCTTTAAGGGTGATCTGAAGTCTTGACTTCTAGGAATTGAAGTTTCTTGAAACATCAAGCCTATCTTCCACCAAGGTTTTGTTCTTCATATTTTTAGATTTCTTCAAAAACCCTTGTCAACAGGGCTAGAAAACCTAATGGCTATGCTAGGCTAGTAACCTTAGGTTTTGCCAGGCTTATGAATGATAAAAATAAGCCTTAAGAGAGTCACCAGAATAATTGGTGAGCTAAGGAGCTCCTTTAGTGAGATGCAGAAACCCTATATCCAAGAGTCTGTAGAAAAATGCGTAACCCTAGAAACCTTAAAGCCAAGAGTTTGTAGAAAAATGCATAACCCTAGAAATCCTAGGGCCAAAATTCAAAATGATTGGAAATTTACTCCGAGAGTCTCTCGAGGTGTGCTGGAGAAGTCCGTAATCTCCTATGCCAAAATTTTCCTCAACGTCCAAGTATTAGGGGCTGAAACACTTCAGAAAAGGAGGGTTGTACATTTATTGCAACAAACCCTATAGGCCATATAGAACTGTAGAAGAGAAGGACGACTAGCTTTAAATGCTTGTGTAGGTGTTCTTCAAGACCTATGCTTTGAAACCATGTTGATTTTTCATTAATCTAGGCTCAGGCATGAAGTTCATTCCAATTTTAGCATCTTACTTGAACCATAGACAATTTCAGTTACACCATAAACAATTTTCTGCAGTAACCAAGATCACAAGAAGAAACACCATACACAAGTGCACAAGAAGTATCCTGGGAAACCATTCTCAACAAGGGAATAAAAATCAACCAATCCTTTGCTATATTCTTCAAGAGAAAGACCTCCCACACCATAAACCTATCACACAAAAGAATTCTCACAAAATCTAGAAGGCTAGTGCCCAAGAGAGGTGCACACTTCAGCCCTAGAACTTGTACTTGCTGAAATTTCCAAACTCGCACTTGTGTTATATTTCCTCAATGGGAAAATTACCTTTATTTATATTAGACTGAGCATATCAAAAGTAGTGTCTATAGGAACAACATGGCTGACCTCAATAAATCACAATATAATTAATAATTACCATATTAATTATCTTTTACATTAATTATCTTTCACTTTATGTTGGGGCCAATCTATGCCCTTTACATCACAAATAAGGTTATAGGTAATTCTAAATCTTGGACAATACAGCGAGGGATCTCATACACCCACTAGTGCTCAACCAGTAGGGGCACATCCATCTGTGCTCAGCCACAGGGACGTCCACATCTCTATCTCACTGCAACACATAGAAGAATCACACTCACTAGTGCTCAGACACTAGGATCACATTCACCTATGCTTAGCCTTAGACACTTCCTACTCAACAGATCTCTTTCTCACCTTGTCTCACATGAGAATCATCTGGAGTATCACATCATCTCAACTCTCTACACAGAGGAGACCAATACATCATTTCATCTCTGTCTCACAGAGAACGACACACCCAACTCATGGGCTTCCTCGACCCACACAAGGGCACACAACACTCCATATCCATCTCAGAGATGAACCACACACCCATATCATGGGCACACCCAACTCATGGGATTCCTCACCCCACACTGGGGCACACAACGTTCCTTCTCTGTCTCAGAGAGGAACAACACACCCATCTCATGGGCACACCCAAATCATGGGCTCTCTCTCAGGCCGACTCACTCAGTTTGTGTTCTGGAGGATGTCTCACACAACTGTAATCATCAACACTCCCTCTCAGCTAGGGAGGCATTCTCCACCAGGCCAAGTCTCTCACGGAAGTACTCAAACTTTGTCTTGGCAAGCGGTTTGGTGAAGATGTCTGTAATCTGCTCATGGGTAGGAAGGTACTGCACGTGTACTATTTTCCTCTGCATCATGTCTCTGATATAGTGATATTTTATCTCAAGGTGTTTCAATATATCATGAAACACAGGGTTCTCAGAGAGCTTCACACAACTCTGGTTATCACAATGAATGGTAGTAGGATCCGTCTCATGATCGAATAAATCTGTCAGAAGTTTGCGAAGCCACATTGCTTCACGGACTTCCACACTCAATGCTATGTACTCTGCCTCTGCGGTACTCAATGCCACAGAGCCCTATTTCCTGCTGCACCAGGAAACCATGGCAAACCCTAAAGTAAAAAAACAATTGAAGGTGCTCTTCTGGTCCACTACGCTCCCTGCCTAATCTGCATAGGCATATCCATGCAAACTCAAGTATATACTGGAGGCATATCTCAGGCCATATCCAACTGTGCCTTGTAGATATCTCAATACATGTTTCACTATTATCAAGTGAGTCTGTCTCGACTGACTCATGAATGGACTAAGTACATTCATTGCATAACATATATCGAGTCCGGTGTTAACTAGAGACATCAGTGATCCAATCAGTTTTGGATCAATCTCATCTTGAATCATCATCATTCATTTTCTTCAAATCCATCACCATCGGTGTAGGCATGGATTTGCATTTTCTCATACTGAACTTCTTTAATATCCCCACTGTATATTTTCCTTGACTAAGAAAAATCTCATCAGTCCTCTACCATACTTCTTATCCCAAGAAGTAGTGTATCATACCTAGACCCTTCATCTTGAAATCAGAAGTCAAAGCTTGCTTGTATTCAACAATAAGGCCTCCTAAATAAGTCACCAAAATCAAGCTTTTGTCACCAACAATGTAATAATATAGGTTTGGATTAGAAACACTCTTGCTGAAACCCAAAATCATCAAGAATCCATCCATCTTCTCATACCAAGCACGAAGTGTCTGCTTTAGTCCATACAGGGCCTTCTTCAACCTGTACATATGATATTTCTCGTCATATATCACAAATCCTTCTGGCTGCTCGATGTAAAACTTCTTCCTCAATCTCACCATTGAGAAAGGATGTCTTTACATCCATCTGATGTAGTTTCCAACTCATGGATGATAGTACGGATGCAAGTATATCAAGTTACTGGATCAAATGTCTCATCATAGACAACTCCCTCTATTTGTGGGAATCTTTTGGCCACAAATATCGCTTTATATTTCTTGACACTTCCATTAGCTGCGTATCCCTTTTCCCCTTGCAGAGTTTTGTCGAGCTAGGACAAGACTTTCATGGCCTACTGTAATGTTTCTGGGAATATCAACTGGAGCAACTGGATCAATAAATGTCTCCCTATGAACTGTTGAAGGGGAGAAGGTATTGTCTCTTCCTTCTTGATTTGTTTGACTCCCTCTCGAGTCAAGTAACTCCCTCTAAAGTTTGAAGGATATATATCTTCTTTTTCTTGTTTGCTAGATATTTTATGTCTTCTCAAGTGCTCTAATGACTCTATAGTATTTTGATGACCTCTGTACTAGCATAATAATCAATCAATAAAGGTTGGACTCCCATACCAAGGACATTGGTCCAAGTCATGAGGGCTCCCACACTAGAGATAATACCCTTCAATATCAAGGATGCAATCAACTATAGTTTTAATGATTAAAACGAATAATTCACTTGGGTCTGCAGTGATGCTCAATCTTGCATTTGGTGTAGAGGAAGTAATCCTCATCTCTCTTGTCTTCATCCTTTTGACATGGGTTTGGATCAATGTTAGTGGTGGAAGCATATTGTCTTCCTTTCTTCCTGGCAGGAAAATTTCTTGAATAGTGTCCATATTTGTCACATCTGAAGCACTGAATTTCTGTTATATCTCTTCTCTGATCATAACTTGAAGCTGATGAAGTCTTCTCATCTCTGAATGTTTGCCTGAAGTTTATTTTAAATATTCCTCCTTTATTTGTATGAAGTGTTAGAGCATGATTGCCATTAGGGGAGTCTTCTACTCCTCTAGCTTTAAGTCTAAGTTCTTCTTGGGTACAGTCTATCCACAGACGATCAAAAGTAGGCAGTTTTTCCCTTCCATTGATACTTTGAAGAAATGGTTCCCAATGTTTTGGAAGATTATTGAGAATGGACAAAACAAGTTCTTTATCAGATATGACTTCTCCAATGGCACTTAGTTGATCTATGATCTCTGACATCTTCATAAAGAAGGTAGCAACTATATCACCTTTTGTCATCTTGATACTTTGGAGCTGGCCCTTTAAGGTAAGGGCTCTGAGGGCATTGTCACTCTCAAACATATTCGTCGATGCTTCATACATTTCATAAGCTGTCTTTAGGTTGGAAATATGAGGTAGGATATGATCTCTTACTGAGTAGATGATTATTTTCCTTTCCTTGACGTCATCTTCCTTTCTTATTTCCTTCTCTTCATCGGTAGTTGCATTTGGTAAAGTATTTTGTATCACACTCAATAGGTGATCCTCTTCAATGGTGATCTTAATTCTTGCCTTCCAGGAGCTGAAGTTGCTTGATACATCAAGCCTATCTTCCACCAAGGTTCCGTTCTTCATATTTTCAGATTTTTTCACAAACCCTTGTCAACAGGGATAGAAAACCTAATGGCTAGGCTAGGCTAGTAACCTTAGGTTTTGCTGGGCTTATGAATGCCAACAATAATCCTTAAGAGAGTCACATGAATACTTGGTGAGCTGAGGAACTCCTTCAGTGGGTTGCAGAAACCCTAAAGCCAAGAGTCTGTAGAAAAATGCGTAACCGTAGAAACTCCAGGGCCAAAAATTCAAAATGCTTAGAAATTTACTCCGAGAGTCTCTAGAGGTGCGTTGGAGAAGGCCATACTCTCCTATGCCAAAATTTGCCTCAATGTCCAAGTATTAGGGCTGAAACACTTCAGAAAAGGAGTGTTGTACAGAATTGCAGCAAACCCTAGAGGCCATACAAAACTGTAGAAGAGAAGGACGACTAGCTTTAAATGCTGATGTGAGTGTTCTTCAAGACCTATGCTCTGAAACCATGTTTATTTTTCATTAATATAGGCTCAAGCATTAATTTCATTCCAATTTTAGCATCTTACTTGAACCATAGACAATTTCAGTTACACCATTAACAATTTGCTGCAGTAACCAAGATCATAAGAAGAAACACCATACACAAGTACACAAGATGTATCCTGGGAAACCCTTCTCAACAAGGGAAGAAAACCCAACCAATCCTTTGCTATATTCTTTAAGAGAAAGACCTCCCACACCATAAACCTATCACACAAAAGAATTCTCACAAAACCTAGAAGGCTAGCGCCCAAGAGAGGTGCACACTTCAGCCCTAGAACTTGTACTTTCTGAAATTTCCAAACTCATACTTGTGTTATATTTCCTCAATGGGAAAATTACCTTTATTTATATTAGACTGAGCATATCAAAAGTAGTGTCTATTGGCACAACAGGGCCGACCTCAATAACTCACAATATAATTAATAATTACCATATTAATTATCTCTTATATTAATTATCTTTCACTTTATGGTGGGGCCGACGTGTACCCTTTACATCACAAATAGGGTTACAGGTAATTCTAACTCTTGGAAAATATAGAAAGGGATCTCATATACCCACTAGCACTCAACCATAAGGGGCACATCCATCTGTGCTCAGCCACAGGGACGTCCACATCTCTATCTCACTCTGTCTAAGAGGAGAATCACACTCACTACTGCTCAACCACTAGAATCACGTTCACCTGTGCTCAGCCACATGCACATCCTACTCAACATATCTCTTTCTCACTGCATCTCACATGAGAATCATCTGAAGTATCACATCATCTCCGTCTCAAAGAGAATGACACACCCAACTAATGGGCTTCCTCACGCCACATAGGGGCACACAACGCTCCATCTTCGTCACAGAGAGGAACCACACACCCATCTCATGGGCACAACCAACTCATGGGCTTCCTCACCCCACACAAGGGAACAAAATGTTCTTTCTATGACTCATAGAGGAACAACACACCCATCTCATGGGCACACCCAACTCATGGGCTCTCTCTCAGGCCAACTCACCCAATCCTGTCTTGGAGGATGTCGCATGCAACTGTAATCATTGAAAACTACGAGCTCTGCTTGCAGCTTCTTCATGTCATGTACTCCTTTGAGGCGCTCAATGATCTTCATTGTTTTCTGCCTCTTCTTGAGGTCCTGGATAGATGTGCTTATCTTTTCCTCTTCCTGGTCCCAGTGCTGGACCTGTTGATCCTCCTCCAGCTTTTTCCATAGCTGTGATGCTTTGTTAAACAAGTCGACATCTGCATTGACTTGGTGTTCCATTTCCTCTATCTGCCCTGATTCTTCCTACTTCCTTTGTTCCTTCACCTCCGGGGGAGTGGTAGGAACGAGTTGTTCCTGGAGGTTCTCAATTTCCTACATGCATTGATCAATTGTTTGCACAATCTTATCAATCTTCTACCTTGTGTTGGGCTCTGCTATTTAAGTGATTTTTGAAATTTTGTCATAGGTTGCAGCCACTCCCTTCTCAAGCCTATCTGCACGATATTTCTCGTCCTTGGTCTCGAGTTTGACTTGGTAGAGCACTAACTCCAACTCCCCTTTGCTGTCCTTCGTGTGCTGTAACTCTGCTGCTTCTGTGCATGCGTGCGACTGTACCTCCCACGCGACACTGACTTGCAGTTTGTATAGTGACTTGGTTGGTATCCACCTTATTACCAATTGTATCCATGCCAAATATTTCAAGGGTTTTTGGCCTACGATCTCATCCGTGCGCAACATGATGGGTGTAACGTGGAAAGTCAGGATCGCCTATGCTATCGTCTGGATCACATCTTGTTCGCACGACGCAACCTTGGCTCCTGCTTCTGATGCTACAAGGAATGATTTAGTGCCTCTTCCTGCCCTCTACACTTCTCTGATATACTCTAGGACCTGCCTCATGTCGACCGACTTGTCCTAAATTCTGTCCCTTTGGTTCTGGCCATCTTGATGAAACTCCTCAACTACCCAGTTGTGGACTCTTTCATCCACGAGGTCCATGTTGTCCTCAATGATTGTATATTCCAGCGGTGTCTTGTGCACCTTGGCCTTCTTGCATGCACCCCCAGTGTGTATGATCGATCTCATAGTCTGGCCTTGTTCCTGTTAGGTAGCACTTTATATGGTTCCTTGTGCTGTCTCATCCCCTTTCTCCTGTTCTTTTGGTGCCTGGGTGGTGTCCTTTTTCCCTGCATGGGTACCTTTCTTTGGAGAACCCCCTTTCTTTTGCTGTGTTGGCTTCTAACTTGGATTTGGTTTCTTGGGCGCAAATTTATCTCCGATAGGTGTTTATTCTTTCCTTGCATCAACCTCCTTATCCATGGGCATCTCTTGAATCAGAACTAGAACTCTCCAGTCATCTTGCCAATCCTTGATGTCCATCTCTACGTCCTCTTCCTTGACGCAATATCATTCATCAACCTCATGAATGTGCTTGGGGCATTTGTTAAGCCAAATGGAATAAAAATCCACTTATACAACCCTTCATTTGTTTTGAATGTTGTTTTCCATTCATCTCCTTCTCTCATTCTTATCTGATGATAACCACTCTTCAGATCTATATTTGAAAAATAACTTGATCCACTCAAGAAATCCATCAAATTGTCCATTTTGGGTAAAGGAAATCTGTACCTAATAGTGATCTTGTTGATGGATTTGGAATCTATGCACATTCTCCATCCTCTATCCTTCTTAGGGCTCAATACAGTTGGTACTGCACATGGGCTTAAGCTCTCTGTTAGGGTCCTTACCCACACATAGGTAGATCAATATATTCAGATGTAATAAAGGTCAATAT
>CBVK0100413613.1:0-19479 GCA_900067695.1 Picea abies
GGTGGAGGCCCAGTTGGAAGGAACTTGGTTTCTTGGTTTCGAACCATGCCAACACAAAAGTCTATAATGTTGTCATTACTGCTGATCAATTATTAATAAAAATACTCTTTTCCCGTCCTACTGGTATCGTGAAAATATATGGTTATTATCCATGGGAATATTTGTAATGTTTATTAATGGATTATGTTATCTAATTTGCTAATTCCTGTATATTATCACTATGCACTTGCTCTGTTTGTTTGTTGAGAACTTGTTGCAGGTATAAAGCTTTGGGTTGAAGTCCTCAACGGTGGAACATCATCGAACGTTGGATCGAGGTAGGTATATTTCTTATATTGCACATTAGTTTATATATCATACAATGGAATTGAGTTGATTTCTGCAGTCATGCTTGTCTGTTGTGGTTTACCCTTGGCCATATAGAGTTTTTCCCTTGTAACAAGTATCAAGGGAGCATCAGTTGTATGCCAAATTGACCAAGTGTTCATTTTATTAGAGGCTGATACATTATTTGGGCCATACCATTTTAGAGGAAGGGATAATTTTGGATCCTGAGAAGATAAGATCCATTGAGGAATGGACAGTACCAAGTATTTTCTAAGAGGTGAGGTCATTTATGGGACTAGCAAGAAAATATAGAATATTTATCGAGTGTTTTTCAAAGATTGCACATACAATAACTTCCTTGCAAAAGAAGGGCATGAGGTTTGAATTTACCTCTAATTGTGAAAAAAAATTCAACACTTGAAGAACTTATTGATAACTACACCAATTTTGAGGATTGTTGATCCAAATGAATATTTCATTGTGTGCATTGATGCATGCAAGGAAGGGCTTGGTGGATTCATTTCTCAAAATGGGCATGTGATATGCTACAAGGCAAGGAAGTTAAAAGAGAATGAGAGACACTATGCCACTCATGATTTAGAATCATAAGCCATAGTGCATACCCTAAAAATGTGGAGGCACTATATCATAGGAAGAAGGTTTGAGTTGAGGACAAAACATAGTGGTCTGAAATATTTTTTTGGACATCCAACTTTGAATACCAGAAGGACTAGATGGTTGGAGTTCATCAGTGAGTATGACTATGATATAAAACATATCAAAGGAGATGAGAACAAAGTGGATGATGCAATCATCAATAGGGTGCATTAGATGCATGCAACAACCATTATCCTATAGAAATATGATTTAAATGATAGAATTTTGGAAGCTGCAAAATAACATCAACATTATTTGGAAATAAAAGGAAAATTATAGAAAGGTAATTCTCAACAGAAAATTCAGGATCATGAGCTGAAAGAGGATAGAATATTCATGTACAGGGGCAGAATATATGTGCTAAAATATCAAGAGATGAAAATTTTGGTGCTAAGAGAAATGCATAATGTACCTTATGTTGGGCACCTAATCTACCAGAAAACAATTGCAGCTGTCAAAAGTCAATAATTTTGGTCTGGTATGAAGAAAGAGGTGGTTTATTATATATATAGATGTCTAGAATGTCAAAAGGTCAAGGCCGAGCACAAACCTCCAGTTGGATTGCTACATCCATTCCAATTATGGAATGGAAATGGGAAGTGGTGACAATTAATTTCATCACCAAGATACCCAGAATAATGAAGAAGCATGATTCCATCATGGTGGTGGTGGATAAGCTCACTACATATGCTCATTTTATTCCAGTGAAGCTAACTCACAAGGAAGATAACATTGCAGATATTTATATGAGAGAAATTTCAAGGCTACATGGTGTGCCTAAGGAATTTGTTTCTAACAAAAATCCCAAATTTACATCAAATTTTTGGAAGGTATTATTTAAAGGGTTTGGGACAAATCTAAATTTTAGCACAACATATCACCCAGAATCAAATGGGAAAATAGAGAGGCTTATTCAAGTGATTGAGGATATGTTGATGATGTATGTGATGGATAAACCATCAAAATGATTGAGGATATGTTGATGATGTATGTGATGGATAAACCATCAAAATGGGAAGATTATCTACAATTAGTTGAGTTTACTTATAATAATGAGTATCAATAATATTTGAATATGATCCCATTTGAAGCATTATATGCTAGAAAGTGAAACACGTTAGTGAGGTGGGACAACCTAGGAGACTGAGCAGTGGTTGGGTCATAGTTACTGAAGGAAATGGAAGAACATACAGTGAAAATGAAGCATAATTTAAAGGTTGCTCAAGACAGGAAGAAAATTTGTGTAGATAAGGGAAGAACTAATAGAGAATTCAAAATGGGTGACCATGTGTTCTTAAAAGTGAAGGCCGAGAGAAGTTCCCTGAAGTTGGGAAAATATTGAAAGCTTGCAGAAATATATTGTGGACCCTTTCAAATCCTCGAGAGATGTGTTCATGTTGAATACATTCTTACAGTACCTACATTCAGGTGCATTCATAGTGTATTCCATGTGTCTTTGCTTAAAAATTATGAGTCTAATTCTAATCATGTCATTGATTAGAATGTGATTCAGGTGGAGAAAGAAGGAGACTTCTGAGTTCATTCAGTGTGCATATTGGATCGCAAATTTATGGTCCTATGGAATCGATCAATAGGGCGGGTATAGGTCCAATGGACCTATTACAGTACTGAAGATGCAATGTGGGAACATGAAGATGTCATCTTTGGAGAGTACATGCATCTTTCTAAATATTTTTGAATATTTTCTTTTTGGATTGTACATGTGTATATTATGCACTAAGGATAGTGCATAAATAAGGGGAGTGGATTGTAATACCCCTAGGATGAACCCCAATTGTAAATGTATATATAGGCTGGTGAGCCAGGATATTTTGGGAAAGAGTGACTTTGTATATATGTTTTGAGGCCAGAGTGCCTTTGTATATATGTTTTAAGGCCATAGCGTATGTGTGGTTATTAGGATGGAGATCCTAGATGTTAAAAGGCTAGTGATCCTATCATTGTAATATGTAATCACACTCATAATATTAATAAAATACATCACTATTGCATACCAACTAGACAAAAAGAGGGGGATAGAACTCCACACTAGAGGGAAAGGGGGATAATATTCTAAGAAGAGGGCCTAAGCCAAGCAAATATTTTAATAGTATTTCCTAAAGTCTAATTTATGTGATATATATTTATCCTAAGTTCCTAAAGTTTAGGAATGTATCACCAAGTGGGGACCATGTAGTTCCCATCATAACAAGTTTCAAGTTGGGAAAATGAAAATATATTGTGGGAACATAGTGTATTTTCTGAGAATTCTAATCATTCTATCAACATTCTCATTCCTCTCACATTCACTCTTGTCATCCATAGCCATACCTATACTTGGGAAGCTTTGGACATGATTGTAACTAGTAAACCTAGGTAGTTTGAGCTGAAGAAGAAGGTTGTTAGGCTTGTGAGCATATTAAAGAAGAAGATTGTTAGGCCTTTGAGAATTCACTTTGGGTCAGAGAATTGTTGGGAATTGATTTCATTATGTGCTAGGAAGTAGCTTCAAATCTCTAAGAATTTATATATATCCTGTTGTTGAATCTCCGGAAGGGAAGTGGAATAGTTGAAGGATTCTTGAGTAGAGAAGAGTTACACTTCTTGGGATGGGACATGTTGTGGGAAATGAGAGGTGGTAGGATGTTTGTTGAAGTTAGCACCTTGAACTCAACTTAATTTTCCTCTGTATTAGACCTTAGACTAGCTTATAAATCCTTGGCCCTAGTAAATTTTTATCCCCATCTCAGGGGTGACCTATTGATAAGAGTTTATGAACAACAAAGTCTATGGCTAGGAGGCAGGTCTGAGGTATACAACCAATCGGTTATTTTATAAAACATAAGTGTTATTTTAATGTGTTTATATGCCAATTTTGTTTTGTTGGCTATACTATCCCTGACCTACGAGACTGGCCTGTGGATGAGAAGCCATGACCCAGGGGCATCTAAGTCATCAAAATCACCCAGGTATCACACATGACCTAGATTGCACCAGCGCTTAACATGGCTGGATTTGAGGTGTCCCCAAGGATTTCAAACCAGTGACTTTCACTTATGGAGTGCCTTAAAAACACACTCCCTCACCGACTGCTCTAAACCTTGAGGACTGTTTATTTGTGCCAATTACTATGTGTATGTTCATATAAATTATGTATGATTTATTGTACATTTTTATGCATGAAATGTATGCTATTTTCATTTCATATTTGTTTCATATGTGGAACATGTTATTAATTAAATGGTACCAAAGTTGGAAATTTTTTGTGTGGCATGTCCCAGCCTGGGTGGTTGGGAACGCTACACACATGACCAACCTCAATATTTTCATAGTTGTGAGCTCAAGTTTTCAAGGAAAACATATGGTCACACATGAACACTTGGTCATTCGAAGATGACCCCTCAAATTGAGGGGTACCTACCATGCCCCCTTGTAGAGGGGTAAGATTTGTGGCAACAATTTTCTATGGCTAGGGAGGAAACAAATGTGTCAAAATAATAGGATGTTGGGAAGATTTTTGCTGGGAAAAGTACTTATGAATTTCATCCATTTTTGGACACTGGTGAGTAGGGTGGTCCTCCCCAAAAATGTTGCAGGGGAACCTATCCTTATTCTTCTCCTTAGTGCCTCCACTAGGATTATTTTGGGTTTGTGAAATCCCATTCTCATCGTTAGAATTCTTATTTTTTTTATTACTCTTCCCTCCATGTTGATGAGGATTCTATGGTTGCATGGACTACATTGAATTCAACTCAAAGGATTGACAGGGGACTTGATAAGTTTGAGCAGTGGGTACAACAACTAGTGGGTGTGATGAGATGTTCAATTAACCCAATTAACTATCCAATTGACCCACAAATGAATTGGTCATGGAACCCATTATGCCATTGACATGTGGTCCCAAGGTAGAATTGTAAGGATATGTTGATGGCCTCATAGAATCCAGGACAATATCATAAAAAGTGCCCAACTAGGGATAAATAAAGTCTAAATTATGAGCTCACATGATGGATTACTCCTTGGTAACTTCCCCTACCACGGAAACATCCTTGGTCATGGGAGTTAACAAAGAATTAGTAAGCCAATCTGTAGGATTTGGTCAGAAATATTGGATTTTATCACCCCACATCACCATCTCCTCTCACGAAAGTGATAAAAAATGTGGGTGAAGATATCTTGGCGTAGAGATGTCAATAGCTCTATCTCGGTCTCATACCTAATCGGTAGTAGAAAATGAAAAAATAACCATAGCCAAGGTATTAAGGTAGTTGTAGGAAATGTTTTTAAGTTCAAAGTACCATTTTGTGGCACTTATAATCGGGGTTCTTTGGAAAAGTTGTAGTCTAGTGCTGTCATCCATCAAGGAGTTGGATGAGCACCACCACTGGTAAGTCATAATGTGATTTTATAGGTCTTGCCCTATTTTTTCATTAAACTTGGGAATGTCTAATGGTATTTTAACAAGGATAGCTAGCCATGATAGGTTGTAAAGAATGAGGTCATTTTTAACTATGGAAAGTTTGTCAAGTCTAATGTCATCAAGAAAGGAAAATGTGTGTTGGAAAATGAAGTCCGGTGGAAATATGAAGAATCGTGTGGACTAGATGGACCCTAAGGTCCCCCTATATTCAAATTTTTGGTGGGATACTAGTTTCCAAAAGGATATTTTTCCCTAGGGATAAATCACTCCTAGAAACATTGCTACTCCTAGGACCATACATGCCCCTAGGAAGGTTTCCTCTAGGGACAAAGGAAGTCCTAGAAGCATTGTTTCTTCTAGGACCATAGTTCCCCCAGTAGGGTTTTCTCCAAGAAAATATGTATACCTTAAATGATTACCACCCCCTAACCATAACTTCCCCTAGGGAAAGGACCCCCAATACAAGAGGTGTATATGAAAGGATAACCACCCTCTGGACCATAACTACCCTTGGGGTGAATGCCCCTAGAAATGTAGGCATAGTTGAAAGGGTTAGGAATTCAAGAAACATGTGTACTACCCCATGGGATGTTAAATGCCCCTAAAACATTGTTTCCTTTGGCCTAACTAGGAGCATCTCTGGACTCGCTATGTAGATTCCATCCGAAAGGGAAACTAACATTTGGGACCGTCGGGCTACCCATAGAGATGCCAAAAGTAGAAGGAGATCCACTTTTGGTTTTAGAACCAAGGATTAACCCCCAATTATACACTAATCCATATGTGGGCATCGAGATGAACATGATGGGAGTGCTAATACTAGGGAAACTTATGGAAGGAAAATAAGTTGCAACTAACATTCTCCAAATGGAGACATATGATGAACTAGGAAAATATGGTGTATGTCTTATGGAACTAATGCGTGGAAAGGAGGACATCATATAGGTGCCTCTTTTGATGATTTTTGATTATCTTGAAGTCTCGACCATACTAGGCATAACACCTAGGCCTGACATCATGTGAGGACCATTGAACAAGGAAAAAGGCTCATTGAAATGTCCCTGTACTCGAAGGAGTGCAGGGTTGAAAGGACAAATCAAAGGTGGGTTATAATTGGGTGGAGGAATTTCATAAACCACTTCAAATTGTATTCACTCACTCTCCTCAAAACCTCACTTAGGATATATAGGCTCTATTGCACCAATCAACCTCTGTTTAATAGGTGGTTGTTCCTCCACCTCCTGAGAAAGTTCTCATTTTCGATGAGAGTGGAAAAGAAGTTGGTCTGCCATGGTGAATAACGTGCGTTATGAAAAAACAACAATCAACCTATGGCCAAATTAGACCCAAAACCAAAGAGAACACCCCCAAAAAATCTAGTCTATCGATAAGAAATCCATTGGATAAAGGGCCTTTTGAAAACCAACCCTCGAGGGGATTTCAAGTCCCCAAAATTTTGGCTAGTGAAGGTGTGAGCAATAGCTATGGTAACCAACATGTAATATACCTTACTGATGCAAGTACCCTTTATTAAGGTGGGAACCATATGGGGGAAGTGAAACAAAGGTTTGGCATTTTCCCCAGTTACCGCAGGTACTTTCCCACCCACAATCACCTATGTCGATACCTAGGAAAGGCGACTATGGTTACCACCTCACAATTAGTGACTGGGAGAATAGTCATAGTTCAAACTACACGTATAATTAGGGAAAGTGATCCCAAATATTCAAGAACTATTACTTCTCAAGGAGTCATGGAACTTATGAAACCCTCATGCACGTAGTAGTCCAAGTAGTCCAACCAACACCAAGACAAGAAAATAGGGGATATCACTCTACTTGCCCCAATGTGAACTCGTGCTTAACTCCTGTGTTAGAGGAAATAAGCACTCATTGTGATACTAGATTTATACACTCACTAGTGACTTCTAGGTTCATTTTTTTGGCTTTGGAGAATTTACTCTCCAACCCTACACCAAATCCCTAAATCGTATTCTAGTGTTGGTTTTATATCAAGAAAAAGGTCTAATATATTTTAAAATTAAGCATTTTTTCTTCTTAAGTTGTTTATTACTCAAGGGAAATGTTTGACAACACAAGTATTCCAATAGAGGATGAACACCTTTAGTAACCAATCAGACAGCTAGATCAAATATCAATACACTAATAGTTTGACGTGGTAAAACCCCCATGGGGAAACATCCATGGCTCCATTTATGTGGCCACTTGGAGAAATTTATTAATGCAAAAGAAAAATATTATAGAGAGATTTTACAAGAGAGTTTCTCATAATTGATCATTGGAAAATGATTGTTGGTGCTATTTTGTGCATGGGTTGTAAGACCCAAGGTTTGTTTTATCTACAACCAACAAAACCCACTAGACATCGACCCTTTCGGTATCACCTTCTTGCACATATGAAGTCTCACCTGATGTATCTATTGGGACTAAGAAAACTAGGCTTCTCCATTGGTAAGAGAATGGGAGGCAAACATTCAGTTCATTCTTCCTTATTATGTTGTGTTCATAACTCTATTTTGTTCAATTATTAATTTACTCATTATTCATATTCCTATACTCAACATATTCTAGATTACTTCATATATTTGTTACGTTCATAGACATGAATCATTGCACCCTATTTAACTATCATATAAATCTATTCCACGATGCATGCAAATATCATTCATAATTAAACAAAAAAATATATATAACACAAGGTTGTATAACATATCTATATCATTCCTTTATTCATTCCTCTCATCCATCAAATGCTACATTCAAGAACTCTGGAACTCAGTATCAATCAACACATAACAAATTATAACCTAACACAACCTAACATAGAACAACCAGATTGAACCAATTGAACCCCTAATCTCCCAATGCATTACATATTTATACTGAACGCTAGGGACAAAACCCTAATCTATTCATCCCAAACATATCCCATTACAATGCATGGCCATATTAGTTAACTGGTTGTTCGACGACTTTCTTCTTATTTTCAATTTGCATGTTGCTTTTTCGTTGTTCTTCTCATTCTAGAATATCAGGTTTTCATCATTCTGTCATGATTTATTTTGTTGATTTATTCTCTTGGATTATTCTTATATCTATGCATTGTCTTCCTTCTGTACATTGTCCTCCTTCTATGCATTGTTCTTCTACATGAAACTCAGTTTCAAGTAATTTATCTTTTCTTCTTCTTTCACACACTTTTCCTATATTTAGTATTTTTCCTCAAAACTTTATCAAAAGCAACAAAATTGTTTCCAAGACTGCATGTCCAACATGCCCCCAACACTCACTTGTGGCTCATGCCGAACCACTCAAGATTGTTTCCTACTCTTACATGTCTAAAGGAAGTTTTGAGAGGTAGCCTTCGCTACCTCCACATATTTAATAATTGTGACCTCTATTTTTTCTATCTCCTCTGCTCCTTATGCAGTCAATTTTGTAATTTTTCCATATACTTCAATCATTGCTTGCTTGACCTTACCCTACACCATGGTCAATTCTCCAATTACCTGCACTGCATCTTCTTGCAGTGGTCTCAGTCTCTGTTGAAGGATATTTTGTTGATCCCTCATCCTCTCCACTTCTACCTATGCCTGTCCCTAAGAAAAAATGGTTGACATATGATCTACTAGTGACAGTGTATCCACCTCTTCTACTGCATATTTCACTTATTCTTGATCTTCTCTTATCTTGGCTTCTACAAACTTCATCTCTAGGTCTTCTATCAACTCTTTCCACATCTGTGCATTCTCCTCGCACAGTTTTGCTCATTCACCCTCTATATCCTTAATGTTTTCAACTGTTGTGGTTGTCATTCTCTCTCTTCCTTCATGGACCTCTAGTGCCAATCCTAGCATGCTCCATACCTTTAAGTATTTTATTTGTGATCAGAATTCCTTAATGACTTCATTGATCGTTTTACCTTGTTCCTCCGTGGTTGCTTCGACTACTAGGGGAACTTATGGAATTATCTTATATAACTTTTTGTCTATTGCTTGGGTCTTCTGCGCTATCCCTTCTGCCTTGTCCCTTTCCTTTAATTCTCTCTTGGATCTCTCCTTAGACTCTTCTTTATTCTTTAGAATCTCTTCTACTCTTCCTTAAAATTCCCTCATTTGTTGAAGTGTTGTGTCATACTACTCCTGTAATTGGGGTTTTTTATCCTTTATTCTTTCTAACTCCTTGTTCTCTTCCTCTCCTCTGTTTCTGATTTATTGCTGTTGGTTTTATATCAAGAAAAAGGTCTAATATATTTTAAAATTAAGCATTTTTTCTTCTTAAGTTGTTGATTACTCAAGGGAAATGTTTGACAACACAAGTATTCCAATAGAGGATGAACACCTTTAGTAACCACTCACACAACTAGATCAAAGATAAATACACTAATAGTTTGACGTGGTAAAACCCCTATGGGGAAACATCCATGGCTCCATCCAACATGGCCACTTGGAGCAATTTATTAATGCAAAACAAAAATATTATAGAGAGATTTTACAAGAGAGTTTCTCATAATCGATCATTGGAAAATGATTGTTGGCGCTATTTTGTGCATGGGTTGTAAGACCCAAGATTTGTTTTATATACAACCAACAAAACCCACTAGACATTGGCCCTTTCGGTATCACCTTCTTTCACATATGAAGTCTCACCTGATGTATCTATTGGGACTGCGAAAACCAGACTTCTCCATTGGTAAGAGAATGGGAGGCAAACATTCGGTTCATTCTTCCTTATTATGTTGTGTGCATAACTATGTTTTGTTCAATTATTAATTTACTCATTATTCATATTCCTATACTCAACATATTCTAGATTACTTCATATATTTGTTACTTTCATAGACATGAATCATTGCACCATATTTAACTATCATATAAATCTATTCCACGATGCATGCAAATATTATTCATAATTAAACAAAAAAATATATATAACACAAGGTTCTATAACATATCTATATCATTCCTTTATTCATTCCTCTCATCCATCAAATGCTACATTCAAGAACTCTGGAACTCAGTATCAATCAACACATAACAAATTATAACCTAACATAACCTAACATAGAACAACCAGACTGAACCAATTGAACCCCTAATCTCCCAACCCATTACATATTGATACTAAACGCTAGGGACAAAACCCTAATCTATTCATCCCAAACATATCCCATTACAATGCATGGCTAGATTAGTTAACTGGTTGTTCGACGACTTTCTTCTTATTTTCAATCTAGATGTTTCTTTTTCGTTGTTCTTCTCATTCTAGAATATCAGGTTGTCATCCTTCTGTCATGATTTATTTTGTTGATTTATTCTCTTGGTTTATTCTATTTGTGCGTTGTCTTCCTTCTGTACATTGTCCTCCTTCTGTGCACTGTTCTTCTAGGTGCGACTCAGTTTCAAGTAATTTATCTTTTCTTCTTCTTTCACACACTTTTCCTATATTTAGTATTTTTCATCAAAACTTTATCAAAAGCAACAAAATTGTTTCCAAGACTACATGTCCAACATGCCCCCAACACTCACTTGTGGCTCATCCCAAGCCACTCAAGATTGTTTCCTGCTCTTACATGTCTAAAGGAAGTTTTGAGAGGTAGCCTTTGCTACCTCCACATATTTAATAATTGTGACCTCTATTTTTTCTATCTCCTATGCTCCCTACGCAGTAAATTTTGTAATTTTTCCCTCTACTTCAATCACTGCTTGCTTGACCTTACCCTACACCATGGTCAATTCTCCAATTACCTGCACTGCCTCTTCTTGAAGTGGTCTCGGTCTCTATTGAAGGATATTTTGTTGATCCCTCATCCTCTCCACTTCTACCTGTGCATGTCCCTAAGAAAAAATGGTTGACATATGATTTACTAGTGGCAGTGTATCCACCTCTTCTACTGCATATTTCACTTATTCTTGAGCTTCTCTTATCTTGGCTTCTACAAAATTCATCTCTAGGTCTTCTATCAACTCTTTCCCCACCTGCGCATTCTCCTCACACAGTTTTTCTCATTCACCCTCTATATCCTTAATGTTTTCAACTATTGTGGTTGTCATTCTCTCTCTTCCTTCACGCACCTCTAGTGGTGATCCTAGAATGCTCCATACCTTTAAGTATTTTATTTGTGATCAGAATTCCTTAATGACTTCATTGATCGTCTGACCTTGTTTCTCCGTAGTCGCTTCGACTACTAGGTGAACTTCTGGAATTATCATATATAACTTTTGGTCTACTGGTTGGGTCTTCTGCACTATCCCTTCTTCCTTGTCCCTTTCCTTTAATGCTCTCTTGGATCTCTCCTTAGCCTCTTCTTTATTCTTCAAAATCTCTTCTACTCTACCTTAAAATTCCTTGATTTGTTGAAGTGTTCTGTCATACTACTCCTGTAATTGGGTTTGTTTATCCTTTATTCTTTCTAACTCCTTGTTCTCTTCCTCTCCTCTGTTTCTGATTTATTGCACCAGTCCTGCTTGCAAGTATTGTAACTTTTTCATGGACATCCTTGATATGAATATATTTAGACAACTTGGTGCATTTACTTTCTCCTGTAATTTTCATATTGGAAACTCCAATACATCTGTCTCAATATGTAAGGTCATATTCCCTACTGTTAGCTTTGTCAAGGTCAGTTGTGTGCCTTTCACTTCTCTCCTTGGCCCTGTTGATGGTCCTTCCCTGGACCTGTGTGCTGTCATAGCACTTTATGCTTCCAACATCTGCTGAAGTACTCCTAACTGATCCTATACTTTCTTTTCTTTCTCTTCTATCTTCCTTGTTGCTTCCTCCCATATCTCCTATGTTGTATCCTATATATGGTAACCAATTTTTTCCATATTGTCATTTGTTAATATATAAAATGGGGTCTACCTCTGCGCCTTGGATTTCTCGTGCACCCCTCCTATTTATTCTTCCCCCTTATCCTTCCTTTTTAGTCTTTCTTCAGGGACTTTCGATGTTCCAGGAAGATCACTTGGGCCATTCATCTGAACATTTCCTTGCTCTTCACCCTACACCTCATCACTTATGTCTTGTTCTTCCTCCTCTTCTGATGGTCCTGTATTTTCTATTGGGCTCATCCAATATTCCTCCCAGTCATTGAATACCAAGTTCATGTCTTTTGTCATCAACCTGTAATTGGTTGGAAACCATTGCCATGTTGGATCCTTCTTGGACTGCACGTACATATGGTGCATATCGACTATAAATTGTGAAATATCCTTGTATGCTTCTATTGTTTATTTGGATATGCATGGTGTGTGTGCAAATAAATATGTAATATTATCCATGTAGGTAAAATATATGGTGTTACTATCGATCTATCATATTTTAATTTTTGAGTGCCATAGATTGGTATATCTCACAGCCATATTACTGCTACTTGAAGTGCACAAGCACTAGTAATAGCCAGGTTCTTTCCACCCAACTAGTAGAATCAGGATGAGAAACAAAGCATAATGAAGTTTAGTTCCCTTCTCCTGGGCCTCCGTGCAATCCTATAAAAATTTGTTGACTAAAAAGGTATCGTGGTTCATATGAACTCCTTCCATACATTTCTCTGTGACTACAATGACTGTAGCTGATACTTCATCTTTGTGACATTTTCGCAGTAGTTTGTAGGACAATACCTGTGTCACAAACATCACATTCTTATCATTGATGTTTTATACATCCAGGCCCCTCTTTCCCATGAATGTGCCACATTTTTCCTTCATTAAATCAGAGAGGGATCTCTCTCCCACCTTGTTGAACAACAGTCTTAGTTCTTCTCATGATTTGGGAAATCCTATAATATGCACAATCAACACGACATCAATTGATACTAACGGATCGTTCCAGAGTGTGCCCCCATGAACACAAATTAATAATACATTCACACATGCATTGATTTCTTTACTCTTCTTGAAATGCAGAATGTCAAATAGGTTCAATACTCCTGCCCTCTACAACCTTGATGCCCATTCTTGTTGTTTGATCAGAATTGCTCTTGTTTCTGGGACGATCCTACTGTGAAAATATCGATCCCTATCTAATTAAAGGGAATTTATGTGCATCCATGATATCATGGTCCATAAAATTAAGGTTTGCAATCTTCTCAAGCATATCTTCATCACTACTTACACTAGTTGGAATTGGTGCTATCAGAATTGTGTACTTTCCATTGGATGGTACATTTATCGATGACACATCATCCATCCTTGGTGGTATGTAGTATCTGTGAAATCTTGTCAATTGTGTCGAATTCAAATTTTAAAATACCTCTTTGACCTCTATTGATGCTACTTGTTGTTTATCTTGTTTTCTTGCTGATGTGGATGGTCCTCCAACTCTCAGAGGTTTCATTTGTTTCCTATGACTGGTTCCTAGACTTAGCTCCACATCTCTTCATGTGTCATTGTAGCTGGGCTATGGTAGCTCGACTTTGTTCTCCAATTTTCTCTAGTTCACTATGTTTTCTCCCACTCACTTGTAACAATGGTTTAAACTTAACAACTTCTTATTATTTTTGTGCTTTCATCCCAAATGTACTTGTCTCATCCTACCTTAACTTCCTTGTCTAATCCTCCACCATTGTTGATGAGTTGTTTACTAAATGCTTCTTTATTGCAAAAATCGTCATGTTATTTTCCCTCATACTCTTGATATGTCGTGGTTTTCGAGGAATTTTATCATTTAATACTTATACGATGCTTTTATGACCTGTCACTCCCTCCTCATAACCTTAATTTATGCGATTTAATGATTTTAACTGTCTTGTCATTTCCAAACTACACATTGGTTCTTTTTTGTTTTATCTGTATGCTTGGAAGTCTATCTCATATGTGTCTTGTCTCTTAAACTAGTGTAGTGCTATTCTGAAGTGTGATGACCATTCCTTCTATGAAAGTTACTATATCTACTTTTTATTTTATTTTCTTCTATTTTATACTTTTATATGTTTTTTCTTGTCTTTCTTGCTACTATGGTACAACTACTATAATACATGTGTTCTAGCATGGCCCAGATTATTGTGCAGACTGTTGGTTGTCTCTGTATAGTTTCATCCAACTTCCATTCGCCATTCCTTCAAGGAATTTTCCATTCAAAGTTTCCAACTGTGCAACACCTGTCTTTGTTAGTTTTTGAATTACATAAGGTCCTAACAAATGCATTATAAAATTTCCTGGATGCTACATAAAATTGTTTTCTTAGAGTAGTATTGGATCTCCTACTTGAAACTTATTTTGTTTAATGTGTTGATCATGCCAAGCCTTCTCTCTTTCTTTCTGAACCTGTTGATGGAATCCTGCAACAAACCAATCCTCTTCAAGTTGTAATATTTGTGACAATATTTCCTCTATTATCAGAGTGTCCTATAGATCCATCATTGCTACAATGCATAGGCTAGGCAGAATAAACTCCATTGGCATTATTGTTTCTTTCCCATAGAGCAACATGAAAGGTGTTTGTCTTATCAACTTCTTACTTGTAGTCCTGTAAGCCCATAATACTGTAGGAATTCTTAAGTCACAATTGTCTCTTCCTCGATTACAAATCTTTGCCAAGGAATTCTCCAAGATCTTATTAAAATTTTCCATGGTTCCATTGGCCTGAGTGTGATACGGGGTACTCTTTTGATGATGAATATGGAACTCCTCAGTCAATGCTACAATTGTCTTGTTCAAAAAGTCTGCACCTTGATCACTAAGTAATATGCGCAGACATCCAAACCTTGTGACTACATTCCTTGATCACTAAGTAATATGCGCAGACATCCAAACCTTGTGACTACATTCTCGAATATAAATCACACAACAATCTCCACAGTACAATCTATTATTGGGGTTGCTTCTTCCCACCTTTTCAAATACCTCATTGCAGTGATGATGTATCTCACCCCTGATCTTCTTTCTTGTGGGTAGATTGGCCCCACAAAGTATATGTGCCATTTCTCAAATGATGGCAATGTAACCTATGGATTCAAAGGCATTTCATCCCTCCTAAATGGATTTACCACTCTTTGGCATACATCACATGACTTAAAGTATTCCTCCACATCCTTATGAAGTGTAGGCCATGATAGCACCACACACAAAATATCATTTGCAATTGATTTCCCTACATAATTTCCTCCAACAATCCCATCATGCACTTCTTCAAGTATCATCGGCCTTTTGTGCTCTAGCACACAACATCTCAGTATTCCATCTACACCCATCTTGTATAAATTTCCTGCAATCAAATGATAATCTACTTCTTTCACTACTAGTTGTTTATTTTGTGCTACAATAATATCGAATGGATCCATGTGTGTTCTTAGAAACTATACGATGTCCAAGAAGTAATCATCCACCATCCTTACTTCAAATAACTATGCATCTAGGAAGTTGTCATCTAAATTTCCTACATCTTCTCCTGACAATATGCATGATAGATGATATGGTTCTGCAATAAATTTCCATGGTTTCACTACAACCTCAAATTCATATTCCTGAAATAATAATAGCCACATTCATATTCTCCCCCCAACACTAGCTTGTTGACTAAGTACTTTAATGCATAATAGTTTGTCTACATCTTAAAGTGAGACCCGATAGATAATTCCTAAATTTTTGTATTGCATAGACCATCATCAATTTTTCCCATTCAATGGTTGTAGTTCTTCTCTACTATAGAAAACTTCCTTCTTGCAAAATAAATTGGGTGATCTATGTCTCCTTCCTCTAGTTTGGATAGTACTTCACTCAATGTTATGGATGATGCATCTACGTGTACATGGAACTCCTTATTCCAATCTAGAAAAATTAAAATCGATGTGGTTACAAGTTTTTGTTTGAGGGTGTCCAACCCCTTTTGACAATCTTCATTCCATTGAAACTTCACTTCCTTCTTCAGTAACTTCTCCATCAGTGCTATGATCTATGCATATCTCTTGATAAATTTCCTATAATAAGCTGTATGACCCAATGGTTCCCTTAGTTGTCTGATTGATGTAGGTGGTTCTAACTCCATAATTATTGTGATCTTAGCTGGATTTGCTAATAGTCCCTATTTGCACACTATATGTCCCAATAGAATTCCAAACGGTGTGCAAAACATACACTTCTTCTAGTTTAGAAAAATATGACACTACCTGCCTCGATCCAACATAATCTTGGGAACTTATATATGATCCTTCAGTACACCATCCAATAATCCAAGTAGATTTCTAGGACTTATGGATGAAATACTTGAATGTTGCAACCAATACTCTGGAAAACACCTCAGGGGAATTCTTCAATCCAAATGGAATAAATGTATATTGGTAACTCCCCCATTCCATCGCAAAATTGTTTTTGTGTTGATCCTTCTGTGCAATTTGTATCTGATGGTACCCTGAGAATCCATCTGTGAAAGAGTAAGTTTCCTGGCCTACTACATTTTTTAGTACCTCATCTGTGAATGGTGTTGGAAATGGGTCATGTAAGCATGCATCATTTAACTTCCTTAAACATATATAGATCTTAATTCCTCTTGTCTTCTTATCCTGTACCACTATTGGAATGATCCACTCAAATTCTTCTACCGGCTCGATGATTCCTGTGTCTAGTATCCTATCTATTTCATCCTTCACTTTCTCCTTGTACCTTAGATTTAACCTGTAAGGCCTATAACACACTAGTTTGGCTCATGGTTTCAATGGGATCTTCATCTCGCCTAATTCTCCTGCTATTCCCTTCATTTATGAAAATTTTGTTGGGAATATTTCCTAGTATTCTCACAGTAAATCTACAATCTTCTCAAGTGTCTCATCATTCCAATAATCTCCTATCTGTGAAAACTTTTGATTATCTTTGTCCTAATGTTTACCTTATGCATCTTTATAAGTTGTGTCTATGCAGTGAATTAAAGCTATGACCCTTCTACGACTCATTCTCCTTCTATCTCAGGTACTTCTACATTCATGGGTTCCTCTTCATCATACTCTTCCTTAGCTATGTTATAGAACTCTAGTATCTCATGGAAAACCATCTTGGCTCTGTGTGCACTGCATACTAGTACCACCTCCATTGTATCTTATTCAGAGAAGATCTTCATTCAAATATCTTGTACCGTTGCATCTATGGATGGATATTCATGTTTAAATGTAAACATGATTTTGAACCTCTGGACCAGTTCTTTGTGTCTCGTTGTCTCCCTGCGCATTTCCAATTCTATGTACTAGTTATTTGGAATTGTATTCAGTGTGTGCATGAATTTGTGCGCCCACTAAGTTTTGGGTACTAAAATCCATAAATCCTTACATTGTTACACATGAACCACTAGATCATTGTTGCCTGTATACTTCTACGCAAATTTTCCTTCCTCAGTGCCAAACCTTATATGCATTAGTTTGTTGCATTGCAACCAATATTTCATTCCCTCTCTGTGCACAACCCACCATCTGGCTGGATTTTATTTTAATACAACATCTAGTGCTAACATCATTTGTTGTTTGGTTACCTACAACTCAAATGATTTTACAAACATACTTATATTCGTTAATCCATCATACCTGGGTGGATCAAATAGCTTTGTTCCAATCCAACACAAGGATCAAGTGATGCACACACATCCTCTGGTTGACACTTCATGCATCCTCTGTTTCCAGTGCTTTAGACCTTCTTCAAAATCTGATGTACATGAAATGATACTTGTCCAACTCAGCACACCATTCGATGTCAGGTTGACATAATCCTCCATCCATGCAGTCATGTTTTATAAATTGTCAATGTCATTCCCTCTTATTGGTTATATGTATCTCTTTCCTTCTGATGGGTCCAAGGGTGTAGTAAATGTTAAATATCCAACTTCAAAGATCATGTACCTCCTCTTCAAGTTGATGATCGCTTGGTTATCAAAATCCCATTCTATTCCCATCAGTGATGGATATGATTGACTATCATTCATGATCTAAATAACTTCAAAGTATGCCATGCTACATACTCCATCTGTGTTCCCATGTACTCCTATCAAGTGACCAATTAGAACTATTTTTTGTTGATTGGCGAGCCTTAAATGAACAAGATACCATAACAACTTGGGTTTTCCCATGAACTCCCATGTATTCTTAGTTAACACATTCACGCCATAACCTAAGTCCAAGACAACATTATCCACATCAAACTCTCCAATTTGTGCACTGAATATGGATTCTTCATTGGTTTTGTTCTTGGGCAGTACTTGGTTTACCACCCTTTGTGTGACAGGATTTTCCCTTCCTCTTGTACAGTGATCGATCATGTCATATAATGTCCTCAGTGTAGACTCATATTTTATTCGCTCTACACAAATTCTTAGGAAATATTTTAGCGTGCTTACCTTCCCCATTCACTTCTATGGAATACAACGATATTCTACATGAAGCATAGCTGATGTTGATTCTCTCCAATCCACTCTGGGTACTTATTTCCTTTCCCTCTGATATGTCTCCTTTTCTTCCTGAGGATCAAAGGCTGGCATAGGCCTTGCTGACTTTCTTACCCACTGTTCAGTTTTCTTTCCTTCATATGTCCTATCAGTCCCTGTTGTAGATCCTCTGTGCATAAAAGCTACTACTCTGGGTCCTTCATTGCGTATTTCGGCTAATATCATCTACACATTCTGATTCAAATTTTGGTTTTGGTTTCCCTTGGCCTGCTACTTCACAACTATTTGGGGAAAATATTCTATCGAGTGATCCAGTGCTCTGCAATATGTGCATGTCATACATGGATTCTAGCATTCGTCGGACAAGTGTCCAGGTTGATTATAGTTATATCATATAATCAATCCTCTTCCTCCTCTACCAAAATTCCATCTGCCTTGGCTTCTGCCAAAGTTTCCTCTATTCCCTTGATTGAAATCTATTTGATTGTTTTATTGTGGACCCCCCGCTTCTACTGTAGAATTTTCTTCCTGGATCTTGTACATATCTGATGTGAGCTCTCTCATTAATTTGAACGCATGACAATCCTTCTCCTCATATCCTACAGATTTGCAAAAATTGCAAACAAGTTCTTTGGCATATGTTGGAAACACCTACCACACTTAGAGGGGGGGTGAATGAGTGTGGGGCTCTTT
>CBVK0100413614.1:0-19478 GCA_900067695.1 Picea abies
GTCTCGGCATTCCTGCTGAACCGCTCTTCCGATCTCACATATTTAATTTATATTGATTTATTTTATTTTATATAATAATATATTTAATTTATATTAATTTATTTTGTTTTATATAATATATTTTTAATGCTCTAAAATTAGAATATATATTCCATTTATGGATGAATGTTTCGGTAGATGTATCTCCTAAACCGTTTCTTCCTCTCTAAACCCACCTACCCATTTGGGAGATTCCTAACCTATTTTTTACTCTCTAAACCCACTTACTCAATGGGGAGATTTCCCATTACAATGAAGTACAACTATCTCTAATTTGGGTTTGCACCAATAAAATTCTACTTCTAGTGAGCTCAATCATGTAAGGTTGCACTTGCCATGATGTCCTATAAGCCTTTTGAATACACTAGTTTGTATGTGAGCACTCATTACATCATATGTTATACAGCCACGTGGAAGAGTTTAATCCTTATTTGGTAGATTTTTTTCTTTTTATTTAGTTGAATTTGAGTAACTATAGTTTTTTTATTCATTATTTATTTTGATGATGGATCACAATGATCTCATTCAAGTGGTTGATTTAATAATAGATTTGATGATTTAAAAAATTTACTAACATAACTTTTTTTTGTTTATTTTTTATTAGTCCCTGCCCTAGGCATAGAGGGATACTTTGTATTAGTTTGTCTTTTGACCACAAATATTTGCATAATATCCAATGTTGGAAACAGGGAACAAAAATCGTTGATTTTTATATAATAAAAAGTACCATATATGTCATAATCTAATTGGATAACAGATTGGAGGTCTTAGCGCTGGCTTCGCTATTCCCAATGTTTTATATTTTAGCATATCCAAACTTTTTGATCGTATATAGTCTTTTTGAATCATATTTTTTTATGCATTGCTTGAAAGTGGATTAATGCTAGCATTAGTTCGAATGTTTGTCTTAGCATTTTCTGCTAGCTAAATTTATCCCAATGTTTGATATGCTAGTGTATTCAAGGTTTGTTTATTTTTTATTATTATCAAGTACTTAACGTAGGTAAAGAGGCTTGCCACAAGCATTATTTTTTAAATGTTTACACAGGGCAGCCCTTGGACGGTTCTGAGAGCCTTAAATGTTTACCTAAGAAGCCTCATAGCCTTAAATGTTTACTTAACATGTATATCACGGAATAGGCTGGACATGAAAAATGAAAAATGTGAACCTACTACACCCGTGACACCATAATTGTTGGGTGCAAAATGTATATGACGAAAGTGTTGGGTGCAAAATGTATATCACAGAACAAGCTGGACATTAAAAATGAAAAATAAAAATAAATTTCAATAATTAATTGAATAAAATTTAACAAAACATTATAACATATTAATAATGAATACGATATTTAATATTTATATTATATGATAGATATCATAAATTTAATTTATAGTTTATTTATTATTATTAATATAAAATAGTATATACAAATATATATCCATTTTAAATATAGAGTCAAGAATGATCAATTTCTAGGTACAAACTTTTATTGTCATAAACAAAATCATAATTCCAAATTTTCAAATTTACATTTAAAAACATTAAAAATAATATTCAATAAAATTTAAATAATTGTTTATACTATTCTGTAATTAAAAAATGTTATAGCATTATATAAATTACTATAAATCTTGGTACAATGTTATAATATTTTATAAATTATTAAATCTCATGTTGTGGTTGGATTCTTGATACATAAGCATGACCAACCAGCCACTCCGTAATTGTTGGGTGCAAACTGTATAAGAAAAAAGTGTTGGGTGTAAAATATATATCAATATCTAATGTTGGAACTAGGGACCAAAAAACATTGATTTTTATATAATAAAAAGTACCATATATGTCATGATTGGATAACAGATTGGAGGTCTTATTGCTTAAATATTCCCAATGTTTTATATTTTAGCATATCCAAACTTTTTTAATTGTATATGGTCATTTTGAATCATATTTTTTTTATGCATTGTTTGAAGGTGGATTAATACTAGCATTAGTTCGAATGTTTGTCTTAGCATTTTTTGCTAGCTAAATTTATTCCAATATTTAATATGCTAGGGTATTCAAGGTTTGTCTATTTTTTATTATTATTAAGTACTTAATGTACGTAAAGAAGTCTGCCAACATTCTTTCTTAAATGTTTACACAGCGAGAGGCCATTGGACGGTTCTACATCCTTAAATGTTTACCTACATGAAAAATAAAAATAAATTTGAATAATTAATTGAATAAAATTTAACAAAACATTATCACATATTAATAATGAATACCATATTTAATATTAATATTATAGAATAGATATCATTAATTTAATTTATAAATCTTGGTACAATGTTATAATATTCTATAAATTATTAAATCTAATGTTGAGGTCGCACTCGTGATACATAAGCATGACTATAAATGTGAACCGGCTAGTCCATAAGTGTTGGGTGCAAAATGTATATAGCGGACGTGTTGGGTGCAAGATGTATATCACAAAAATAAAAATAAATGTGAATAATTAATTGAATAAAATTTAACAAAACATTATCACATATTAATAATGAATACTATATTTAATAGTAATAATATAGGATAGATATCATAAATTTAATTTATAGTTTATTTATTAATATTAATGTAAAATAGTATATACAAATATATATCCATTTTAACGTTTATTTATTAATATTAATATAAAATAATATATACAAGTATATACCCATTTTAACTCTAGAGTCAAGAAGGATCAATTCCTAGGTACAAACCTTTATTATCGTAAGCAAAATCTAAATTCCAAAATTTCAAATTTACATTTAAAAACATTAAAAATAATATTAAATAAAATTTAAATAATTGTTTATACTATTATTCAAGTAAAAAGTGTTATAGCATTATATAAATTACTATAAATCTTCGTACAATGTTATAATATTATATAAATTATTAAATCTTGTGTCGGGGGTCAGGGTCGAACTCGTGATACATAAGCATGACTATAAATGTGAATCCGCGACTCCGTAATTGTTGGGTACAAAATGTATATGACGGAAGTGTTGGGTGCAAAATGTATATCATGGAACACGATGAACCATGAAAAATGAAAAATGTGAACCCACGACTCTGCCAACCCGCACTCCGTAATTGTTGGGTGCAAAATGTATATGACAGAAGTGTTGGGTGAAAAATGTATATCACGGAACATGTTGGACATGAAAAATGAAAAATAAAAATAAATTTCAATAATTAATTGAATAAAATTTAACAAAACATTATCACATATTAATAATGAATACAATATTAGAACATTAATCAACTGAGTCGGGAAGCAACTACAAGCTAAGGTTTGACAGTCGCGACCTTAGCAAAGGACAACATGAGCACCAAAGGAGGGGGTAAGGGTACCCCCTCATACAAACAGGTAGTGGTAGACAGAGGGAAAGGGCCAAGAGGTGTAGTTTTCAAGGCACCAGTGATGGGCACCTTGGGTTCAGACCCAGAAAAAGGTCAGGAAAGGAACCAGGGAAAAAGTGAGTGCATGGGAGAAGAAGCCAGAGAAACTCACAGTGAGGCACAAGACACAGCGACGCCCAACAGGGCAGAAGGGCACAACCCGTGCAAACCCAAAACAACAATGATACCCAAGGTGATACTGGAGGATCTGCAAATGCAACTCTACAGGGACCAGATGAAGACGCATGCGCTAATATGCAAGTTCATGGGTTTGTGGCCCATAGAAAGAACGTTGCGCAACTAGATTAAATACTATTGGAAGCCAAATGGAGAAGTGTAGCTCCACCTGGGCTCGAAAGGCTTCTTCACAGTAGTATTCATGAACCTAGAGGACAGGGATAGAGTCTTTGAGGGACGGCCATACTTCCACGCCTCAGTAGGACTGTACATGCGGCCATGGAAGAAAAATTTCTCCCTAGAAAAAGAGACTTTCAAAAAGGTGTTGGTCTGGCTAAGATTGTATTCCTTACCTTTAGACTATTGGTTACCCTCTACTTTTGAAGCAATAGGAAACAAACTAGGGAAATATGTGAAGACCTCAGAAGCCACCCTAAAAGGGAGATATACGTCTTACGCAAGAATCTGCATAGAAATGGATGTGTTGGGAGCACTCCTAGACGCCATAAGTCTAGAATTCAGGGATGAGGAATGGATCCAAAACATAGATTATGAACATATCCCCTTCAGTTGCAGAAGATGCCATGAACATGACCACCTGATCAGAGAATGCCCTCTTAATAAAAAATAGGAAGTGGAAAACCCCAAACCGCAGTAGGATGATGATGGGTTTATAAAACTGAATGCCAGAAGCAGAGCAAACAAAAAGCAGAGCAGAACCCCAATAGGAAATAACTAGGAGACCTAGAATAAAACAGAAGGACGGGACAAAACCAACAAAGGGGAAGAAAACGAAAATGAATCAACAAAAGCTCAAGAAATCAGAGAACAAGAAATAAACGAGCCCACTGATCGGCCAAGTAACATGAAGGAACAGGGGAGTTGTGAAACCCCAATGGATGGAAAAATCAGAGACGACAACACTCCCATGCAAGAAGCAGAGGGAGATGCGGAAATGACCCTAAGCAAAGTAGGCACAAAAGATCCTAATCTAAGAGATCTGGTGGAAAGGGAAGGGATAGATCTCTTGAAGATCCTAGAGCAATGGAAAAGACAGGGAGTAGACAATGTACCAACAGAGCAACTAGACTGCATTCATTACCTGTTTCTGCTAAGGCAGGAAACCAAATATAGAGGACTAAAACGCACACACGGGGAGATTGGACATCTAGGAGTCAAAGCCGATGAGGGACAACCACAGCTCTCACCCAAGCAAACACGGAGAAAAAAAGGCAGGAAATCAAATAGCGTAGCCCTACAGAAGCTTGGAGCGCTACTGATAAACTCGGGTAAGATCAAGAAACTCTTCCCTGACTCCCCCCCACATGTTTAAATGAAGGTTATAACATAGAATATAAGAGGCCTAAATAGCCCGAGAAAACAAAGAATCTTTAGGAATAGACTAAAGTAAGAACAACCAAATCTTTGTTTTATTCAAGAGACAAAATGCAGTATAGACAAAAGGGAGGAAATCAGTAAACAAAAATGGCACAAGTACAAGATGGTGGCTATCAGAGGCCACCAAATGGCAAGAGGAATTCTCACCTTGTGGAACCCACAAGTACTGAGCCTAATAGCAGCCAAAGCGACCAGGCACACCCTCACGGTTCGCATGCAAGTCATTGGGAGCACAGAGGTGATTCTATGCACTAATGTTTATGGGCCCCAGGTGTCAGATGATAAGAGAGGAATGATACGAGACTTAGAAGACCTTAAAACCCGATCCAACAACCTCCAATGGATCCTGACAGGGGACTTCAACATCATCACGTCACTTGCGGAGAAAAAAGGAGGTACAAGAAGATTGGATAGGGATGCGGAAGAATTATCAAAGTTCATTGACATAGCGGAGATGGTAGACCTCAAAACTAATAATGGTCAGTTCACCTAGAACAATAAACGGATGAACCAGTATCAGGTAGCAAGAAGACTCGACAGATTCCTAGTATCGGAGTCAATCATTATGCAGGGGCTAACCTTAGATTGCAACATCCTCCCTTGGGGGGGATATGATCACTGGCCAGTGCAACTAGAAGCAGGCTTCCAAACCACACCAAAGAATAGACCCTTCAGATTTGAGAAATTATGGATTGAACACCCAACTTTCAAGGAAAGGATCAAACAGTGGTGGCGGGAGGAGCAACCAGAGCAAGGGACAAGGATGTTCAAACTATATAAGAAACTAAAGTATATCAAATATAGGCTCAAGGAGTGGAACAAGGACACTTTTGGGAACATAAACCAAGAGGAAAACAACATAGAGGAAAAAATGAAAAAACTCCAGGAAACCTGCATTTCGGAGGGCTATACGGAGGAACGGAAAAAGGAAGAGATCTAGATGACCCAGGAATGGGAAGCTCAATGCCAGCAGGAAGAAACAATTTGGTGACAAAAGTCCTGTATCAGATGGCTAAAGGAAGGAGAATGGAACACCAAGTTTTTTCATAGAGCAACCATGGCCAGAAGAACCCATAACAAAATCTTGAAGATTAAGGACCAGGATGGAATAGAGCGAGAGTCACATAAGGAGATCGAAACTACTCTAGTAAACCACTTCCACAGGATAGCCCAGGAACCCAACCAGGATAGAACGGAGGCCATACAAAGGATAATCCAACATATCCCCCGCCTGGTCATCGAAGAGAAAAATAACAACCTGAACAAACCCATTGCGAAGGAGGAAATTGACCAAGTACTCCAGGAAATGCCCAATGGGAAAGCCCCAGGCCCAGATGGCTTCACAGTGGAGTTTTTCAAAGCCTACTGGGATATTGTCAAACATGATGTATATAGGGTAGTGGAAGAATCTAGAAGGTTAGCCTCCATTCTAAAAGTGCTAAATGCTACAATGATTACACTAATCCCCAAAGAAAATGAAGCCAAAACCCTGGATCGGTACAGACCTATAGCACTGTGCAATGTGGTCTATAAGATCATCTCCAAAGTTATAGCAAATATATTGAAACCCCTCCTACCCACACTGGTCTTACAAGAATAGGCAGCCTTCATGGAAGGAAGACAGATAATGGACAATATTATCCATGCCCACGAGCTAATCCACACCTTAAAGCTTCAGAGGAGAGGGAGAATGATAATACAACTAGACCTAGCAAAATCTTATGACAAAATTAGCTAGCACTATATGGTCAAGACCTTGGAAGCCTTTGGTTTCACCCAGCACTGAATTAGCTCGATAGTCAGCCTAGTTTCCACAACAAGCTACTCACTGCTAATAAATGGAGCCCCTGCCAAAACTTTCTGGCCCATGAGAGGCATCATACAAGGAGACCCCTTGTCCCCCTTCCTTTTCATTCTGATGATGGAAGATCTCAGTCGTAGCATTAAAAGTGCAACTGCAACAGGTGAAATAACAGGTATCAAACCTTTTGAAAACTGCCCTACTTCCACGCACCAACAGTTTGTGGATGACACCTTACTTCATGGCATACCCATGGTAAAGGAATCAAAAGCCTACAAACGAATCCTAGAAGAGTTCTACGAAGCTTCGGGTGTAGAGATCAATCATTCCAAATCTATGATCTTCTTCTTCAATAACAACCCCGCAATCCAAAGGATTCTAGCCAACATTCTAGGCTTTGAACGCAAAGCACTCCCAACTAAGTGCTTGGGCATACCCCTGACAGACAAAGCTTACAAAATGTCCACTTGGGAAGGAATAATCAACAAATTACATAAGCGGGTAAAAAACTGGACCTACAGATCCCTCAACCTAGAGGAAGACTCATTTTGACCAACTATGTTTTGCAAGCAATTCCAACCTTTATGATGTTTGTTTTCACAACCCCCAAGGGGATACTACAGAAAATAAGAACCATACAAAGGGATTTCCTCTGGTGAGGAGTGGAAACAAGGAAAAAATGGGCCCTGGTGGCTTGGGAGAAGGTCTGTAAACCAAAAAGCAAAGGAGGTCTGGGGCTACAAGACTCGTAAGTGACCAATGACGCCTACGGGGCGGAACTCTGGTGGCGCTGGGTCAAAGAAACTACTACACCATGGGAAAACCTGTGGAAGGAAAAGTATGCCCCAGACATAAGCGACCAGGACAGAATCCGCTTTAGAGGCACCAGGGAAGGTTTAGCCATCTGAAACCTAGCCTGGCACAACAAAGCCTGGATTCAGACATACAACTTTTGGGAAGTAAGGAATGGAAAAACAACCAGATTATGGGAGGACTCCTGGCAACAGGAACCCAGAATGGAGAAACCAGACAGAGAGGCACTCCAACAGGAGTTGATCGCGCAAGGTAAAACCAGAGTCTACCATTACTGGAAACAAGAAACAGATCGCAAAAAATGGAGAATCTGGAACACTCTCACCCCACATAATAGAGCCCAAACTGCAACAACAGTAAAAGAGGTGGAGGAGGAATTGGGGAGATGAAAAATTGTAGTCACGGAAGGAAATGATTAGCTGAGATGGGGACAAAAAGACGGCGGGGAATTCAATCTAAAAGAATTCCGACACTATATCGCAGACCAGGACCAAGAAGACCCTACGCAACAATGGGATAAGCTTTGGAACGGCCCCCAGTGTCCAAAAATAAAAAATTTCCAATGGTTAATACTCCACAACCGAATTCTAACTTGGGAAAACCTAAGGATAAGAGGATTCATAGGTCCTTCCAGATGACACCTCTGTCAAGCCAAGGAAGAAACAATGAACCATCTCCTTGACGAATGCACCTACACAACAAAAATCTGGGACTGGGCAGGAGGGATCTTCCAACAATCAAATAGGATCTGACGTAACATCTTCACAACTATCAATAATTGGAAAAAAACTACAGTGAAAACAAAGAGGTGAACCTTTGTTGGACCCTCATTTCGGGAATGATCATATGGGCAATATGGAAGGAAAGGAACCGACACATCTTCAGGGACCAAAGTTGGCTTGAAGGGAAGATCAAGGAAACAATAATCTCCATGACAAAAGAAATGGTACAGAGCAGCAACTATCAGACAGGAAGAGTGCAACTCATAGACCAGGACTCCTGAATTCTAGAATTCTTCCATCTGAAAGACGGATGCAACCCCAATCAAGTAAGACGACCACCGCCACTCCAAGTAGGTGAGCGCAACTGGAAACCACCACCAGTAGGCTCCCTCAAGATGAAATTCGACAGGGCGTCAAAAGGTAACCCAGGACGGATAGGAATGGGAGGAGTAATCAGGGATAATAAAGGTAATATCATCTGGATGTACATTGGGAGCCTGGGAAACTCAACCAACAACGTCGTGGAATTTGGAGCCCTAGAGACTGGCCTCGAGATTCTAAGCCGGAAAGGGATGAAAAATGTCATAGTGGAAGGAGACTCCACACTGGTTATCAACACAGTAAGGAGACTCCAAAACGGTACCAGAGTGGGAAAAATTCAGAGGCACTGGTGCTTGGCACAGTCCCTGCAAAAAATTCGGGAGCACTTGCAGACAGGGAGCACAGTGGAGTTGCGTTGGGTATAGAGGTCAACAAATGGACTGGCAAATAGAATCGCTAATGAGGGGGTCAACAGGAAAGGACCAAAACTGGACACTATCTGGAGTAACATCCTGAATGGTCAGTTCCGAACAGACTGCATCCAACTAGCGGCAAAAGACTATGACGACAACCGAAGGATGGGCGACCAAATCGAGGATGGAGGTGCAGAAATAACTGAAGGGCACGTAGGATCCAGGAAGAATCCGATATCCCGCCACCCAAACATGAGTTACAATGCAGATCTAGGTCATACAACAAGAGGAGGTACGACACCACAGTCCTATCAATAGGAAGAAGTACAGGGGTTTTCCGTGGGAAAGCAGAAGAGTTAATCAGCAGGCGGCAAAGGACGAAGGACAAAAGGGTTTCCAATGGTCAAGTATGGGTACACCTCACCCAAGTACAGATACGAGGAGTGGTCATGATTGTCATACAACGTGCAGGGCAAGGGATTGACGCAAAGATGACGATGGGGCTCCCAAGAGCACACACTTCGAAACAGTGAAAAAGTACTAGGAGGTACACCTTTACGAGCAACCCATGATTGTTGGGACGAGCCCGCAGCTGGGGAAATCCCATAAAAGAAGAAACACCAGGAATAGCCACAGACTGGAGAGAAGCAATTACATAGCCCATCTTACATACCAGGAAGGGGCGAATAGGAACAAGAGAAGAACCCAAGACAAAAACCACCACAAGCAAGCTGATATGGTAAGAACGAAGAAAACCCATAGTAAGAGAGGCCCCCAGGGAAAAGAACCTCCAACAAGCGCCTCGAGGATTACAAGAATGGAGCAAGAGACCAAAGAAGCCAAGGGTACCTTTCCATGCAAATCAATCCAAAGGGCAAAGCGATCATCAATAGGTGGGAGAGGGAAATCAACACCACATGCAAGGGGCAAAGCCTAGACAGAACTAATTCAAGAAGCAGACAAGATATGGATCCAGTGGCTACGCAACCCAGAACAACCCTCTACCACAAAACAGTGGAGGAGGCATGGGGAACAAAAATGTTGATAGGAAAGATGAACGCTGACCGGAAAGCGACCAGCAGGGAGGCTATTAGGGACCACAAGAAGATGCTCATAGAAATTCTAAGTTGCCTTAGCAACCTGGAGGCTAGTGCAAAAAGAATAGCTAAGGACCAGAGGAGCCAAAAAGAAAAAATGGAACGAATGGCAGGCCAATTCCACCTTTACTTACACTATGTCCACCACATGGAAATCACTCCAACAGATCAGAGCGGAACACTAGCTTGTATCAGGAAGATGTGCACGATGGAGTAGAGGAAGGAGAACAAGGCAAGAAAGGAAGGTGACACAAGACATCCCATCATCCTAGACTAGCGCAGGTTCAACCCCAGGTCAAGTGGTTTTCAGTATAGGAGCTACCCCTGTTTTTTTTTGTTATGTTTTATGTATATCTTAAGGTTTAGTCTGTCAAACTGGTTTCCGGAGGATTGGGTCGGTTTCCTAGGGTGGCAACCCAGCCCTCCCCCTGCTATCTCAAACAATGCAAATCTGAGATTCCTGATCTAGTTTCCTTTTTGGCAGATCAAGGGATTCCCCTTGTCTTTTTTGTATCATAACTTCTTTCAGTAATACATGATTTCACACTCACTTACAAAAAAAATAAAAATGAATACGATATTTAATATTAATATTATATGATAGATATCATAAATTTAATTTATAGTTTATTTATTAATATCAATGTAAAATAGTATATACAAGCGTATATCCATTTTAAATGTAGAGTTGAGAAGGATCAATTTCTAGGTACAAACCTTTATGATCATAAACATAATCAAAATTCCAAAATTCCAAATTTACATTTAAAAACATTAAAAATAATATTGAATAAAATTTAAATAATTGTTTATACTATTCTGTAAGTAAACAATGTTATAGCATTATATAAATTACTATAAATCTTGGTACAATGTTATAATATTTTATAAATTACTAAACCTCATGTTGTGGGTCGGGGTCGGACTCTTGATACATAAGCATGACTATAAATGTGAACCCGTTACTCCGCCAACCCACCACTCCGTAATTGTTGGGTGCAAACTGTATACGACATAAGTGTTGGGTGCAAAATATATATCACGGAACAAGCTCAACATGAAAAATGAAAAATAAATATAAATATAAGGATCAATTTCTAGGTACAAACCTTTATTATCATAAACAAAATCAAAATTCCAAAATTCATAATTTACATTTAAAAACATTAAAAATAATCTTGAATAAAATTTAAATAATTTTTTATACTATTCTTTAAGTAAAAAGTGTTATAACATTATAAGAATTACTATAAATCTTGGTACAATGTTATAATATTCTATAAATTACTAAATCTCATGTTGCGGTCGGTCGGGGTTGAACTCGTGATACATAAGCATGACTATAAATGTGAATCCGCGACTCCGTGATTGTTGGGTGAAAAATGTATATGACGGAAGTGTTGGGTGCAAAATGTATATCACAGAACACGTTGGACATGAAAAATGAAAAATGTGAACCTGCGACTTCGTAATCGTTGGGTGCAAAATGTATATGATGGAAGTGTTGGGTGCAAAATGTATATCATGGAACAAACTGGACATGAAAAATGAAAAATAAAAATAAATTTCAATAATTAATTGAATAAAATTTAACAATACATTATCACATATTAATAATGAATACAATATTTAATATTAATATTATAGGATAGATATCATAAATTTAATTTATATTTAATTTATTAAGTTTAATATAAAATAGTATATACAAGTATATATCCATTTTAATGTAGAGTCAAGAAGGATCAATTTCTAGGTACAAACCTTTATTATCATAAACAAAATCAAAATTCCAAATTTACATTTAAAAACATTAAAAGTGTTATAGCATTGTATAAATTACTATAAATCTTGGTACAATGTTGTAATATTTTATAAATTATTAAATCTTATGTTGTTGTCGGTCGGGGTTAGACTCTTGATACATAAGCATGACTATCATGAAAAATTAAAAATATAAATAAATAGAATAATCAATTTCTTGGTACAAACCTTTATTATCATAAACAAAATCAAATTTCCAAAATTCCTAATTTACATTTAAAAACATTAAAAATAATATTGAATAAAATTTAAATAATTGTTTATAAAAAGTGTTATAGCATTATATGAATTACTATAAATTTTGGTACAATGTTATAATATTCTATAAATTACTAAATTACATGTTGTTGTCAGTCGGGGTCGGACTCATGATACATAAGCATGACTATAAATGTGAACCCGCTACTCCGTAATTGTTGGGTGCAAAATGTATATGACGGAAGTGTTGGGTGCAAAATGTATATCACGGAACATGCTGGACATGAAAAATGAAAAATGTGAACCTGCTACTCCGCCAACCTGCGACTCTGTAATTGTTGGGTGCAAAATGTATATGACGGAAGTGTTGGGTGCAAAATGTATATCACAGAATAGGCTGGACATGAAAAATGAAAAATAAAAATAAATTTCAATAAAATTGGATAAAACTTAACAAAACATTATCACATATTAATAGTGAATAATATATTTAATATAATACACCTAATGCCAAGGCAAGGATAGAAAATCTCTAATTGCGCTAGGCTAGGGTTAGGGTTTTTGTTTCTCTGCTACACCTGTTCGCCCCCCAGGGGCTCATGCCTCTGAAATAAGGAGGGCCGAGAGGCCCCTCTTACAACCAGACAACAAAATCAAAATAAAAAATGAAAAATGAAAAATGTGAACCCGCTACTCCGCCAACCCGCAACTTTGTAATTGTTGGGTGCAAAATGTATATGACAGAAGTGTTGGGTGCAAAATGTATATCATGGAACAGGCTGGGCATGAAAAACGAAAAATAAAAATAAATTTCAATAATTAATTGGATAAAATTTAACAAAACATTATCACATATTAATAGTGAATAAGATATTTAATATAATACACCTAATGCCAAGGCAAGGATAGAAAAGCTTTGACTGCACTAGGCTAGGGTTAGGGTTTTTGTTGCTCTGCTACACCTATTCACCCTGTAGGTGCTCATGCCTCTGAAGGAGGGAGGGCCGAGAGGCCCCTCTTACAGCTAGGCAACGACGAATGGAAGCAATGGAGAGGGCTCCAAGCGTCCCACCTTCGAACCTCCTCATAATCTTCGCTCACAGTTATTGGCCGAAAGAACTTTCAAGGACAAAGACATGGACATAGACTCAGGGAAAACATCGCCACCCACAAGCACATCACGACCATGGCTACCAGGCAAGTGTATTCCCCAAGCACCACAAGCCCCGAAATACATCATCAACACACCTCACATCGAGGAACAAAAACAATATATGAGAGATTATGCCTTAGTGGGAAAATTTGTAGGGCTCTGGCCCTCGGAACGGGACATGATCAAATGGATACATCAATGGTGGAAGCCCAAAGGAAACTATGAGCTACAACTGGGTTCCAAGGGTTTCTTCACCATCATCCTAGACAACCTAGAGGACAAAAATCGCATTTTCGACGGAGGGTCGTATTTTTTCAACTCAGCGGGACTCTTTTTGAGGTTCTAGACAGAGAAATTTAGTCCTGAAACGGAAGACTTTGCACATGCACCAGCATGGATCAGACTATACTCCCTACCGTAGGAATTCTGGATGGAAGAGGTACTTGCAGGGATAGGCAACACCATTGGAGCTTATGTTAAATCTTCGGAGGCCACGAAGCAAAGAAGATACACCTCCTATACGCGTATATGTGTCTACTTGAATATAACCAAGTCGTTCCCTGGATCCATAGCCTTAGAATACCACGATGAGGACTGGATGCAAACCATTAACTATGAACATATTTCGTTTCGGTGCAGGAAATGCCATGAGCATGGGCGTCTCTTTAAAGACTACCCCCTAAATGCAACAAACAAAGATGGGAACCTAGATGTCGAAAAATACAAGGATGGATTCGCTCAGGTGCCAAGGAAGCGTAGACAAGGCGGAAGAAAGTAGATAACCCAGGCCAGTAAGGATCTGTCCACCAGCAACAAATATGAGATCCTCCAAGATCAACCGGAGAATCCTTCAGTCTCTCAAGTGGTGCCGATGAAGAAAACGACCCAGCAAATAGGCAAAGAGAAAGTAGCAGCAACTCAGGGGCCGAACCCAATGAATTCTCCAACCTGCCCCAATACTCGAATTGTGGATCAACGAGAAGCAGAGGATGCAGATGTCGAGATGGATCTTGACGAGCAAGAACTAGCAGGGGTGGACCTGGAGCACCTAGAGCACACCTATCGACACCAAAAACTTTACACCATACCTCCAGACCAACTGTGAAAAGTCCACAAGGTCTTCCTCAACTCCTCTGCTGGATCCACTGCCAGATCCAGTGCGGGATTGGGAATACAAGGGAATACGCAGAAGGATCAACGAAAACCTCAGAAGGACAAAAATAAGAGAGGAAGGAAGTTGACGAGTAGGCTTATACAAGAGATAGGTAACTTCATGGTGAACTTCGGTCAGATCCACCTCATCTCGGACAACTTCCCCCCCCTCCTCTTCATGAAGATCATCTCTTGGAACATACGAGGTCTCAATGGTCATAGAAAGTAAAAATTGCTACAAGATTTGATCTTAGCAGAGAAACCTGACATCATGATGCTCCAAGAAACAAAATGCGCAACCAAAGACATGGACAAGCTTCTCCCCTATTACTGGAAGCAAGGGAAAGTAGTATCCACAATGGCCACAGGTACAGCCGGGGGTCTAGCTTTACTCTGGAACCCTAGCACAATCATTATGGAAAACTTTATCACAACCAAATGGTCTATCTCGGCCGCCTACAGGCTCATTGGCTCGAACAAGCTTGGCTACCTCTCAAATGTCTATGGACCGGCCAACTCCAGGGATAAGTAGGCCTTCCTTCACAATCTAGAGTACCTGTATACCTTAACCAAGGAGAGAAGATGGATTTTAGGAGGATACTTCAACTTGATACACAATCTGGATGAAAAAAGAGGAGGAATAAGGCGCTTGGAACCCAAATCTGGCAACTTCCAAAATATTCTAGACAACACCAACCTCATTGACCTAGAAACCTCCAATGGTACCTTCACCTGGACAAATAGGAGAACCGGAATGCATCAAATAGCCTGCAGTTTGGATCGTTTCCTAATTTCGGCCTCCCTGCTGCTGGAAGGCACACTTCTGGAGGTGAGCATACTGGATTTTCATGGGTCGGACCACTGGCCTATACAGCTATGGCTGGATGTGTCGGCCACCCTGAGGTGGAAACCCTTCAGGTTTGAGCAGTTCTGGCTCAGTCACCCAGAATTCCAATAAAAGGTCCACGAGTGGTGGAGGGAGGCAATAATACCTTACGGCTCCAAGATGTATCGCTTCCAACAAAAGATAAAAAATCTCAAGTAGCAACTCAAACTCTGGAACAAGCAAACCTTTGGCAACATTTTCGAAGCCCAAAAGCAGTTGACGAATCAAACGAGCATGGTGCAAAGACATATCTGGGAGCACAGACTCTCTAAATATCTTAAAGCCCGGGAAGAGACGATAGGCCACTAGCTGGAGGATAGGAAATCCCAAGAAGAGATTTTGTGGCGACAAAAATCTCGCATCCAGTGGCTCAAGGAGGGCGAACGAAACACCAAAATTTTTCACAGATCCACCCTCCAACGACAACATACAAATTGAATCACGCAGTTAACTTCCAACAATGGTCAAATCATCCATTCCCATGAGGACCTGGAAAAGGAATTGGTTGCCTATTATAAAGATCTCCTAACAGAGCCTCAACAGGACAGATCCCAAGCCATCACCAAAGTCACACAACACATACCCACCCTAATCACTCAGGAACAAAACGCTGCCCTTCTCAAGCCCATCACTCTCGAAGAAGTAGATCAAGCCCTTCAGGACACCCCCAAAGAAAAGGCTCCAGGACAGGATGGCTTTACTAGCGACTTCTTCCATCACTACTGGCAGATGATCAGGGAAGAGGTATGGGAAATCATTGAAGACTCTAGAATGTCAGGGCAAGTCCTCCCGACACTCAATGCAACTTTCCTCACACTCATTCCCAAAGAGGGGCAGATCAATCACCCTAAGCAATTCCAACCAATTGCTCTATGCATTGTCATCTACAAGCTTCTAACCAGGGTGATTGCTAGGAGACTCAAGCCCATCCTACCCCAGATCATCTCTCCAGAGCAATCAGGTTATGTGGAAGGCAGGGAAATCTTAGACAGTGTCATCTTAGTGAATGAAGTGATTCACTCCCTGCAGAAGACCCGCACGCTAGGTATGCTCTTAAAACTAGATCTTTCCAAAGCCTTTGACAAGTTACGTTGGGAATACATGCGTGCTATGCTACTGACCTTTGGCTTCGACCACACTTGGGTAGAGTGGATCTTAAACCTCACCTCCTCTGCCTTCTTTTCAATCCTTATCAATGGAGTCCCCTCTTGCCCCTTCTCCCCCACCAGAGGAATCAAACAAGGCGATCCTCTGTCCCCTTTCCTTTTTATTATCATGGCCGAAGGTCTCAGTCGTTCCATCCAAGCCGCCATCGCAAACAAAATGTTGACTAGTCTCCCCCTGCATGGTATATCTCCTCCGATCTCTCACAACCAATTTGTTGACGATACCCTGATGATGGGCTCCCCCACTGTCACAGAAGCCCACGCCTTCCTCTCACTCCTCCAAACTTTTTGTGATGCTTCAAGACTGGACTTCAACAAAGACAAATCCCAAATATTTTTCAACACCCCAACTCCGATTCAACGCCATATCTCTGAAATTCTTGATTTCACCCGAAGCTCCCTTCCACCCAAGTACCTTGGTATCCCGTTGCTGGAAAATGCCCTCAAAAACAGTTCTTGGGAACATCTCCTCTCCTCCTTTGCAAAGAGGCTCACCTCCTAAACCTACCAAGCCCTCAATCTCCCTAGCCGCCTCATTCTCCTCAAAGACATGCTTCAAGCCTTACCTGTTTATACCTTTTCAACTCTAGTGGCCCCAAACTTTGTCCTCACTGCCATCAAAACCTTGCAAAGTAATTTCCTTTGGCAAGGCCTCAAAACAGGAAAAAAGTTAGCACTTATCAGCTGGGATAAAATCTGCAAACCCAAAGCTCAAGGAGGGCTTGGTTTAAGGGACCCCTCAGCCATGAACAAAATCCTAAGTGCTAAGATTTGGTGGAGGTGGATCAAAAGGCCTCGAGATCTGGAGGAGGAAATATACCCCAAACATAGTGGAGAGAAACCTGATCAGATGGAACGGGAACAACCCTGGCTCTCTAATTTGGGCGGCAGCCAAGAAGAATCAACATCTTGTAATAACTCATGCCTTCTGGGAAATTAGAAATGGGCAAACAACTCTTTTCTGGAAAGATTCGTGGCAGCAGTTACCAATTCTGGAGCACGAAGCCTGGGCTGACACATTCAGTATCCCAGCCACGCAGGCAGGACTGACAAAAGTGGCAGACTACTGGCAGGACAACCCAACAGAGCCCACGTGGAGATGCTAGAAATCAAACAGTGAAGATATGCATTTAGAAGTACAGGTGGACCTTTAGCCCTGGCTTAACGCAACCAATGAAAGAAAAATCCCCACTTTGACAGGCAAGGACATCCTACGATGGGGGCACTCACCAAAGGTCACCTTCAACATAAAAGATGCCTATGCCATTAAGGCTCACTCAGACCCTTTACCTACAAGGAAAGTGTGGAGCAAAATCTGGTCCCCAAAACACTGGCCAAAAATCAGTCTTTTCCTCTGGGTTGTTACTCACGCGAGCATTTTCACATGGGATAACCTATTGAAAAGGGGGTTTGTTGGTCTGTCCATCTGTATGCTCTGTGGGGAAGACACATAAACATTGAACCATCTCCTCAACACCTGCCCCTACACCACTCAAGTCTGGGAACAATGTGTGATGATCATGCGCACTATGGATCGCAAGTGAGATAACATCATCGACACCATAGCTGATTGGAGAGAGATTGCTTTTCAATCACCCCTTCTGAACCGCATTTGGCAACTTCTCCCAGGTTTTATCCTCTGAAAAATCTGGAAGGAAAGAAACAAAAGAATCTTCAGGAATGATCAGCTCCCTTGGCAGCATTGTTGGAAACAAAGCTGCCTCAACATTTTGGAAACAATCAGGCTACAACATTGGAATGAAATTGATCTAAATGGCCCACCTTCGGAGCAAAGCATCTTGAAGCATTGGAATGTCAATCTGGTCCAGGGCCCGCCCCTCCCCCCTACCACTCAACCTTTTCAAAGGAGCCCCTCGCATTGGTCTCCCCCCCCGGAAGGCTTCATCAAACTCAACTTTGATGGCACTTCCAAGGGTAACCCTGGGGCGACAAGTTTTGGAGCGATCTTCCGCGACCACCTAGGCAACATACTTCTCATCAACACAGGCAGCTTGGGCCACACTATGAACAATGTTGTTGAGTTATGGGGGCTCACCAGAGGCTTGCAATTGGCAATTAAGCACAACTTCACCAAGCTGGTTGTTGAAGGGGACTCGCTAATCATCATCAATCTCTTTGGAAAAATCTTGAATGGAGTTGACCTAGAGCGAATCTCACCTTGCTGGAGACTGTCCTATGGACTAAGAAAAATTACGAATCTCATCCAGCCTAATCAGGCCTTCATCCCCTCTCACATCAAAAGAAAGGCGAATCAAGTTGCTAATGAACTAGCTAATGTTGGAACGAAATGGGAAGGATCGGAGCTCCTCTGCCAAACTTCCCTCAATCCGACTTACCCCATCCTCCAACGGTGCACTGAAAAAGCCACAGCCATGGACAGGTCCCAGGATGGGGTGATAGTGCGGGACACACAACACTTACCGGGTTCAGTTTGTTGCTTCTAGGTTTTATTTTATGATGTCTATTTTGCGGTGTATCTATAAGACTGATAGATATTTTGACTGGTCTAATACCGATTGGCTGAACTGGTTTCCCCTTAGGGCAGTTCAGTTTTTACAACACGTAACTATGGCAAATTTTGTAACTCTGGTTTTTTGAAGGTTTTTTATATAAATTCTTACTTATATTAAAAAAAAGATATTTAATATTAATATTATAAGATAGATATCATAAATTTAATTTATAGTTTATTTATTAATATTAATATAAAATGGTATATACAAGTATATATCCATTTTAACTGTAGAGTCAAGAAGGAACAATTTCTAGGTACAAACCTTTATTATCATAAACAAAATCAAAATTCCAAAATTCCAAATTTACATTTAAAAACATTAAAAATAATATTGAATAAAATTTAAATA
>CBVK0100413615.1:0-19477 GCA_900067695.1 Picea abies
AATATTGTATTTATAAACGTATCAACGGCCTCGTCAGAAAGTAAATAGCAGAGAGATCCAAATCCTAATACTAGGGGCCATATATCCAAAAAAACTACATTCCATAAGTCCTTACATGAACAAATTTGGACAAATTGATGGTCTAATAGTCTACAAAAGCAATACATGATTATGTTCGATTTCAGGATCACCTCTTGTTACCATTGGTTGCGGTACTGATGGAGAATTTTTATTCTTCCCAATTATCGTCCAAGCTTCTTTGACAGATGGTGATGTCATTGCTAATCTAGATATCCTTAAATTATCTTGATCTGGAGGTCTTGTTTTCTTTTTTGCTTCATATTTATCAGCTTCATCAACTCAACTTGCTAGAGGATGAGAGTGGGGGAGAACCTTGCTTTCTATTCCCGGATCAAGAGAATCTAAAAATTTATTCTTTGGTTGGGGGGCTAGATCTGATTGATTTGAAGGAGTCTCCTGGGCAGACACACCTTTAAAATGGGGCATCAGACCTTCAGATGTGGAAGAGTCACGACTGGAAGAATCTGGGTCTGGAGAAGATTTCCGACTGGTTTTTATAATTAGTTGGTGATCTTCATTGGAGACATCCCACCAGGTTGATTTATGCCGGTGCTTCATAACCTTCTTGTTTCCCTTAGTACATTGAGCTGCTATATTCCCTATTTCAAAACATTCCCTACATCATAGGAAAAATCTTTCATAGTCCATATTTTCGGTCCATGAGTAGTTTTTGTAGGTCAAAATAATTTCTGCTGGAAACCCTTTACTATAGTCCATTTCCACACAAATTCTGGCATATGAGGTTATGATGCGAATTTCAGTTTCTTTACTTGAAAAATAATACTTCCCTAATACTGATCCAATGACTTTAAGAGAATATTCACCCCTAAAATGCAAGGGAAAATTCATAAGTTTGACCTAGACCAGAGCAGAAGAGAGAACATCAATAGGAGGATTGAAACAAGGAGTCCATGGCATCATACACAAATTTGAGTTTCCCCAAAACTAGGGGCAAGAATCAAGAATCAGATCCCTATCTTCTGCAAGATCGAACTCGACGATGAAGAAACCCTTAAGATAGGGGTGAATGAACAAATCTTCTTTAATCAAAGGATTCCAAAGGGATGAGATCCAACCATTGAGATCCACCAACCACGACCAAATAACATTGAACTGAAAAATTAAATCATTTTCCCATAAATAAGCTTCCTCATATTCAACTTCCCGACCAATGAGAAGAAAAATCATTGGGGCTTCTTGAACCGAAAAAGGAGTAGAGGGTGGAGAATGAGCATAGGTATGAGATTTAACTGCCTCACCGAATGAAACAGAGGATCTTCTCACGGGACTGAAAGAGGGAGGCATACATGCAAAGGCCACACCATTACAAGGATTGGAGACAACACCTCCACGAGGATTGGAGACAACACCATTGCGAGTACTGGAGGCTGACGCCTCCATGATGGAAGCGGAACAACAATGGCTAGGAGGTTGAGCTGCAGAAGAGAAGGATGCTAGGGATAAACCCTAGCCATAACCGCGACCACGGAGTGCAATATCGACATAGTCCTTAAAAATCAAGGTCACTTGGTTGAGAACAAATATATATTATCAAGGTCAATGTAAATAGTTACTTTGTATAAATTTGAAAAACGATAAGTGACTTTCTCTTTATCATGCACCTTTTTCCATTCATTTAGGTCCCTTTCCATTTTTTCCTCATATGTCCTGAAAAAATTCACCTATTGTGTCATCGATTGGCTTGAAGTAATCACTAGCACAATATAAAAATGCTCTATCCCTTTGTCAAATAAACCCCTTCAACTTTTTCATGTACTTCTCTAAGAAGAACATCCAATGACATGAGACCACCTTGGCTAATTGGGCCTCATGAGATCAAATATATATTATCAAGGTCAGTGTAAATATTTGATTTGTAGAAATTTGAAAAAAGATAAGTAACTTACTCTTTATCATGCACCTTTTTTCCTTCATTTAGGTCCCTTTCCCTTTTGTCCTCATCCGTCCCAAACAACTTCACTTAGTCCATCATCGATTGGCTTGAAGTACTCATTATCGTAATATAATAATGCTCTGTTGGCCCTCGACCAAGTTTTGAGAGAACGTTGGTCGTGTTTGACCATTTTTGGGACTTCGACAGGCTGGTCGAAGATGGAGCGCCCAGGCGGAGCTGAGATCGTGGGATCTCACTCGTTTTGTGGTACTTTTGGGCTTTTAGGGTTTATGTAACGAGTATGGGATGCCGACCCATGGGTTTACCCATGTATAGGAATTTTTGTAATTTATAAATAAGTAGATAAGACTTAGAGCGAAGTCTATTTGTTGGCTTCGTGCAAGAATATGTAGAGATTGAAAAGTGCAAAGAACAATTGTTGGCTTTTGTGCATAATGTGTGTTGAGACTTGCAGAGCTAAGTGCAAGTAATTGTAAAAGGCTTTGTGCAAACAGATTGTATAAGGATTTGTGCCTTGACCTAATTCAGGGAAGGAGGATTTGGCGAGGTGCGCGCAGATCTCTTGTCCTTTGCGGAGTTGGCTCTGTGGCTTTGTGCATAGGAGCAGAAGAATGTAGAAAGCTTGAAGACTAATAAAGAAGAAGAAGAGTTGGTGGACGTAGCCCTACACTGGGGTGAACCACGTATATCCTGTGTTGTTGTGCTTTGTGTAATAATATTTATGTTGTTTATGTATTTATCTGCTTAGTGCGCTAATATTGATATATGATAGATAGATTTATGAATGCTTAGTGCTTATGTATGATGAATGCTAGATCCGAGTTGATGCTATGTGCTAAATGATTGAATGTGCTTAATCTTGATTATTACTGCACTGATCTGTAATAAGGGTTAACCTGCGATGTGAATAAGGTTTAAGAACTAATGCATGTTATTGGCTAAGCGCTTTATGAAGTGTTGTAATCACAGATATGTGTCCCAACTTGGTTGTAGATGCTTGAGTCCTGCAACCCCCCCTCCCTCTACCTCAGGTGAGACTTCATCTGCTTCCCAGGTGTTGCCCAAAGGGCCGATAGTTAGGGTTTTGTTGGTGTGTTATTGAAGCGTCGAACCTTGGGTCTGCCCCTGTGCCAACATGCTCTTTCTCTTTTTCAAAAAAAACCTTTCTACCTTTTCATGTACCTCTCTAAGAAGAACATCCAATGACATGAGGCTACCTCGACTGATTCAACCTCATCAACTAGGTAAATGAGAAGATGGATCTTCAATTCCATGAAACTTGTGGGTAGTTCCTTCTCAAGCATACATATAATATCATCTATCTATCAATTCCACTATGGAATGCTATCCATGTGAATATTCTTTGATGTAATCCAACATAGAAATTTAGATAATTAGATATGGACCAATGCAAGTCCTAGGGAATTCATGGTTCACAGAACCATGCACGAGTAAAGGATAATGATACTATAAAATAAACACATACAAAATTACTTGGCATAAAACTATGAGTGCATAAAATATTATAAACTACACTGTAGAAATATAAGCATGTAATCAACATACATATCCTTAGAAGGTTCATATGATCATGTGATTTCAACCTTGACAAATGTTCTTCTATAGTGAAGTAGAATCATAGATTTAACTTGTATAAAGAGGGCACCTTCACACCTAATATAACATCCTTTGCCAGAGAAAGATCATTTTTCTTCAAATTCCATGAGACATCACCTTCTTTAAAAGATTGAGAAGGACCAACCTCTTCTCTACCTATTTTTTCTTGGCCAATGTTTCTTTTTAGTATTTGAAGAAATAATATATCTCCTAACAACCAATGTGTCACTTTTTTTGATAACATGTACCTCCATAAAGAAGATGAAACATTTTTTAATATATGCATGAGACTAGTAAGTGGATAATCTTAAAATCCCCCAATATGAAAGCTCATGAAATGCATATTTCCTTTTCATCTCAATGCACATTTTTTCAACATAGGTATTGAAAAATTCAAAATAAGTATTGAAAAATTCAAAATAATCGAACATAGGTTTTCCTTTTGAATTAATCAATTTTTCAATTTCCTTCTCCTTCTTTGTGTCATATGCCATAAGTTAGTTTCCCCTATCAAAATTTTAGGTTCTATTTAGTTTATCTATAACTTTTGTTTAAGTTAATCCTAGGATACATCATTTTTTAAACTCAATTTACATTCTAATTTATTATAATCAACATAATAAAAATTTAAAAGAATTTAAAAGTTGAATTACAATGATCTAAATTTTAAATGAGAAGACTTTAAGTGTTATTCTAAAAGTCCTTATAATCAATTTATTACAATTTTACAATTTAATAAAATTAACATGAACAAATATTAAAAACAAAACCATATATGTATAACTTTATGTCATTACATTTAATACCATAACATTATTATCATACTAAATCAATTAGATGATCACTTATCAATTTATCTAGTAAATACACTCTATCTATACAATATGAGATTAAAATATCATAACATTACTATCATACTAACTAAATCAATTCTAATAAGTACACTCTATACAATATATACAATATGAGATTAAAATGTGTACATAATTTTCATATTTTATAATAATAATAATAATTTATTTTTAAGTTCACGGTCAAGCCACACCAAATTGGTGTATGAGACTTCTTTGTTTGTGGGACAAGGGATTCCCTTCTACTCAACGATTTGACTGGTAAAGTCTACAGAGGTATACATACCCTACCCCTCTCTGAATTTGAACTCGTGACCTCTTAAGAGAAAACACATGTTCTTAATCATTAGGCCCATTAACAATGTAAACAAAATGATAACATATAATTTAACAAGGGTTGCATGGCAACATAGTCCCTGCTGAGTTAGTTGAGAAATACATGTTGAACAATGAAACTTAATATAACTAAATGCAAAGTAATGAATATTTTTTGTCAAATGATAATAATTGAGAGTTGTTTGTTATTCAAAATGTATAATGAACCGTACGTTGAATGGAACTATAATATTCATAAATATAATTTAAATGTAATAAATATAATAATAAATAATATATTAGATAATAAATATAATAATGCATAATAATAAATACATAGTACAACTTTTTATATTTAGATGTGCTGATTAGTGAAATTCATTGATTATGTAATTAATTCTATATATTGAAATAAGTGAAGGAAGCAATAACAGTTTAATTCTATCAACCAATTAGAAATGAGAAACACAATATTTTTATTATATCCAAAAATATATATTTGTTTTCCTATGTTAAACATTACATTGCATACACAAATTTATGGTAAAAGGCAAATTAATGTCACATCAAAAGCAAACTCATTGCTATAGTCCCATAGAGATACTAATAATATACACCTTATAAAGTAGCATTTAATGAATGCATAAATGTATACATTTAAACAATTTCCTTATAATAATAATACTAATAATCTATTTTTAAGGTTACGGTCAAGCCACCACACCAAATTGGTGTATGAAACCCCCTTGTTCGTAAGACAAGGGACCCCCTCAGCCCAAAGATTTGATTAGTAAAATCTACGAAGATATACATACCCTACCCCCTCTGGATTTGAACATGTGACCTCTTAAGAAGAAACACATGTTATATTATATATATAACTTCCATATTATATTATATTATATATAAAATAAAAAAATAATACAAATTCCATTTCAATATATTCTAATATAATATAATATATATAAATACATAAATAAAGTAAAAGAATAATCCAAATTCCATTCCAATATATTCTATGTATATCTAAATTCCGGAGTCATTCTTTATATAATCCTTAACCTCTATTACATAAATTTACAAAATTTTAAATTTAATAATCAAATAAATTAAAAATATAAATTTAATATTCAAATTATATATATATATGAATGTCATCAAATAAGAGAATAATCTAAATTCCAATCCATATATTCTTTATACAATCTTTAGCCTCTATTAAATAAATATATACAATAATTAAAGTTTAATATTCAAACAAATAAAATAAAATAAAGATATAATTTAATATATTAAAATAAATAAAAGATATAATTTAATATTAAAAAAATAATTAAAGTTTAATATTCAAACAAATAAAATAAAGATATAATTTAATATATTAGAATAAATAAAAGATATAATTTAATATTAAATAATTTTTTTAGTATTCAAATAAATAAAATATATTATTTAATATTCAAATATTTTATATCAATATATTTTTTAAAATTAGACCAAATAAAAATATATTTTTTAAATATTAAATATATTTTTAATATTCAAATAAATAAAATATATAATTTAATATTCAAATATTTTATATCAATATATTTTTAAAAATTGGACCAAATAAAAAAACCAAATTCCAATACGTTTCTATTTCCACTTATTCTTTTACCTTCATTAAATAAATATATACAATAATTAAAATTTAATAAATAAAATATATAATTTAATATTCATATAATATATATAAATATAAATATTTTTAAAATGAACCAAATAAGAAAATAACCCAACTTCCAATATGTTTCTAAATCTAATTTCCAATACGTTTATATGGCAATATAATTACCTTACTAGGTCTAGCTCACTCAATACTATTTTGTGAATAACCTCTTGTAAAAGAAAAATTCATGAATATAATATTGGGCTTGCTAAAATTTTATGCAATAACTCAATGTTAAGAATACTTAGTTTTACAATTGATTCTATTTAATTAACAAAAAAATTCCAGGCATGGCATATTTGCGTAGAGAGCCGATGCTATGACTAGGATTCGACTTTTTATCCCCCTCCCTTCCTTAACTATTTATTTGTCAGAGGAGTTTTTAGGTTTGTTTTTACTGGTTTTTTTCTAGTTTCAAAGTTCTCCCCCCCAACTTACGGTTGAGTAGAGCTTAAGTAAGGTAGCCACATTTACCTTCACAATTTTTCCTCCTCTTTCTCCTGTGTAGAGACATTAATGATACTATTTATGGACCCTGGAACCTAGACAACTACTCTCCACTAACATTCTTGGTTACTGAGAATTATCTGACTCCTCTGGCATAGAAACTCTCGGTGGAGCCAAAGTGGCTTGTTTCTATAGACATGTCTAGTCAGGATGACATAACCAAATACGTCGATGCACTAATGAATGTAACACATGAGGTCATTTGGTAGAGAGCTGGCCTCTATGCCACTGCCGACTCCTTGGGGGATGGTACAAATACCTTACATTCTCCCTCTGGTGACTTGACAACTTACTTATCTACTCCACATAGCATTAATTTTGGCCACCCACCCACTAACTCCGGTTTTCTCCCTAGACTTTCAAATTATTCTCGCCCTACTGAGAAGGTTTCAAATGTTAGCAACACATCTGAGGTTCTAAGGGAGACTTCTCCTCCAGACACACAGAAAAGGGTGTATAAGCCTTTGGGTCCTTTAGGGTGCAGACGAAAGTAGTGGAAGTCCAACAAAGTATTTTGGAAGATGGTATTGGGGTCGGATGTGGGGATCGAAGAGGTGGTTAGGATGGCGTTATGTGGGTTAGTTGGCATGGTTTCTTACATGTATCTTTGCAAGGTCTCTTTACAGTCTTAGGTAGAACAACACTGGGTGCCTCTGATAGGTTACGCTCCGAAGATATTATACCTAACCAAGGGATGGTTAGGCTTCATTTGCAAAACTTCTGAAGACCTGTCTACCCTTTTGGAAAGCTGATGGGTAATGGGAGGCAACAACCTCATGCTGAAACGATGGAGAGTAGCTTTTGACTTGGCCACAAAGTATTTCCATATACGCCATCTATGGGTGCTATTACCAGGATTACCCATCCACCTCTGAAATGAGGGTGCACTCATGGCGATTGGGAATACACTTGGTAATTTCATCTCTGTGGATAGATAGAACCTTATGGCCCCTTTTAGAAAATTTGCGAGTATATTGGTTGAAATGGACATCCACAATGGACTTCCAGAGGTTTTAGAGATTGATTGGAGAGGCTGTAAGAATTTAGAGAGGCTTGATTACCTCGACATACCATTCAGGTGTAGCATCTGTCATAGCACATGACACCTCTGAAAGGATTGTAAAGGATGGGTTGCAGAATATGACTCGAAGGACACATAGATTCACATAGATTTATATAACTCTTCCCTCGATGAAGATATAAATGATTATAGGGCCTTTCACTTCATGATGGAGGTCACCAGTCCATCGACACACGCTGAAAGTCTCTCGGGGATGTGCATTGATAGCAAAAGGGAGCTCACACTACTTAACATCTACGACCCATGTGTGGAGAGGAAGAATTTTTGGAACTCCGTGGCTGACAATGGTCTTCTTTCACACAACAATATGATAATTGTTGGAGATTTGAATTTTACGGTCTCTACTGGTGAAGTATGAGGAGGATCTGCACAAGCGGGACCATTGGCAGTGTATTTCAAAACACTATTTCAATCCAAGCATTTTATTGATATCCAACTGGATAGAATAGTCCCAACCTGGAGGAATGGGCGAACTGGGACTAGCTTGATTGCTAAACGATTGGATAGATTTTATGTTTCTGAAGAGCTATTATCTGGTGTATGTTTCTACCGATCCTGGGTGGAATACCCATTTGTTTAAGATCATGCTCCGGTACTACTACAGTTAGAGATCGAACCTGTCTACAAACCATATCGTTTAAAACTTAATTCACAGTGGCTACTCGAAAATGATTTCAACGTCCTTGTACATAAGGTTTGGACTGATAAAAAATACCTATCCGAAGGAGACAACCAACATAGATTATTTTGGAAGCTAAAAGACCTTAAGAAACAAACAAAGCAATGGATAAGAGATAGAAATGACAGGAACATATTGAAGCTGGAGAAGTTGGAATCATAGATAAAAGAAAATCTTATGCTTCAGGCAGAAGGCACTTTTTCCCAGGATATAAAAAGAAACCTTAGTATCCTTTAACAAGAATGAAATGATAAATTAAAAGAAAAAGAAGAATTGTGGAGGCAACACAGCAGGGGGATTTGGATATAAAGCGACGACCAAATACTACGTTTTTTCACCAATTTGTCTGTTACAGGAGAAATCACAAGCATATATGGGATATTTTAGATACAAATGGGATTTGTCACACTAGTCAGGAGGTAATAAAAGAAGAGGCAGTGAATTATTTTAGTAACTTCTTCAAGACACATGATCTACAGACAATAACATAACAAGTCAGAATAGCGGGACTCTTCTCTCGATTGGTAAATGATGATGAAGTAATCACCCTACATTGCCCAGTCTTCATAGGTGAGTCAAGAGAGGTATTATCTCTATTTAAGAAAGATAAGAGTTCAGGGCCCGATGGATGGACAATCGAGTTTTTCACACATTTCTTTGATCTAGTGGGAGCCGACCTCTTAGAGATGGTTGAGGAATCGAGGAAGAAAGGACTGATTGCAGGGGGACTTAATTCCACATTTATTACCCTTATCCCCCCAAAAAATAAGCCTACTACTTTTGGAGATTACAGACCTATCTCAGTATGCAACCTTTGTTACAAATTAATTACAAAAATCATAGAAAATCATATTAAACCGATCCTTTCAAAATCACTCTCAGCAGAACAACTTGGCTTTTCTGAAAGGCAGAGAGATACAAGACGGCATTGGTACTGCACATGAATGCCTCCACAACATTAAAAAAAAGAGAATAAAATCACTTATTCTGAAGTTGGATCTTCAAAAAGCATATTATTGTATTGACTAGGATTTGTTAAGGATGATCTTAATTCAAGTGGGCTTTGGGATACAATTCACCAATTGGATTATGAGTTGTGTATCTACATCAACATTTCCAGTATTAATAAATGGTGAAGCTACAAAATTCTTCAGAAGTGACCATGGATTATGACAGGGATGCCCTTTATCCCCTTTGCTATTCATATTGGTATTGGAGGGTCTTAGATTAATACTAAAATAAAGAAAAGAGACAGGGAAGCTAGCAGGCATAAAGGTATCTAGAATGATAAGGATCCTCCACATTTTCTTTGTGGACGACATATTAATCATGACAAATGCTACTGTAAGTGAATGGGTAGAAATTGATAGAATCATTAAACTTTTTTGCAAAGCATCTGGCTTAAAGGTAAATGAACAAAAATCAAATGTTCTTTATGAAGGGTTATCAGGTGTGGACTTAGCTCCATACAAGACAGTTCTCCCATATAAATTTACAGAACTATCTACTGGTTTTAGATATCTGGGTTATTATTTGACAATAAGGCTGCAAAAAGTGTAGATTGGAACTGGTTGCTGTCAAAGATGGAAAACAAATTGATCTCTGGTGCAATAGATGGTTATCATTGGGAGGGCGATTTATTTTAGTGAAATCTACTCTAGAAAGTCTGCCGGTATATTGGATGTTTGGCAACCATCCCCTTCTCAATATTAAATAAGATCAGGATATTAATGTATAATTTCCTTTGGAGAGGGAGCACTGATTCTTTCCACTAACATCTTTGCAGATGAGACATGCTGGAAAAACCAAAGAAATTTGAAGGATGGGGTTTCCGCAATATTTTCCACTTTAGTAAATCACTGGCTACAAACACACTCTGGAGGGTATTAAAGAGAGATGGAATTTGGCATGATGTAATAAAAGACAAATATCTACCTTTCACCACTATTACAAATTGGCCCAGATCGCCATCCTTCAATTTGTCAGCAGTATCTAAAATATAGAGCGGCCTCCTAAAATCGATACACCTGATCACTCAATGGCTTAGTTGGATTCCCGGTTCGGGACATCTTGTTTCTCTTGGAAGAGACAAGATCTTGGGAATGGGTGACATAGCCTTTCTTTCTTTAGAGATGGTATCATATTTAAGACATAAAGATATTTCTGTAGTTTCCCAGGCTAGAAAGCTCATCGAACAAAGTGACCATTTGACCAGCTGGTACATCGATCGAGACCTGGGACTGATGGGCACGTTGGCTGCAGAATGAGAACTTTTTCATTTAGCTCTCATTAGTTCAGGTGCTTCCATACAATATCGTGATGATTCTTTAATGTGGACATGGGGCGACCATTCATAATACCTCACAGTAAAAAACGTCTACTTGACTCTTCTCTCCACTTAGAGGTGCTCGAGAATTGATGGATGGAGACTAAAACTTTGGAAATGGGAAATCCAAATAAAAGTAAAATTGTTCATCTAGTTGGAAGAAGAAGGAAAAATATTATCTTGGGACGTACTACAACAAAAAGGCAAGATTAAATACAATCCTGAAATTCAAAAGTGTATGGACAGGAAATTCGCTGTCGGATTGTTTTAATTCCCGGTCAAAGGAAAAATCTGATATTTCTTATCTTCCAGCCCTATCTATTGGTACACATGGCTGGAGATGAATGTTGCAACTTTTGAGAATATTGCTCTTTATACCCTCTCGATGATTACCAAATCTCTTGGCTCCCCTAGAAGAAAGCATGTTACCCAAAAACATATACAAGCTCGAGCATGTTTGATCTCTCAACGCACCAGAAACACTCTTGCATGTTTCGATGGTGCAACACAGGCTGATGGCAAACAATGTGGAGCGGGGGGAGTTACAAAAACACCAGAGTCAACTGTTTATAGATGGGTTATGAATTGTGGTGAGGGAACAAACAAAAAAGCAAAACTTATGGATGTTTGACCAACTTTGACACTGGCTACACACCTATCAATACAGAAACTCCAAGTTCTAGGGGATTCAAAAGTGGTCATTGAGTGGCTAAGAAAAAAAGGAAGACTACAGGCTTGTGCAATCGAGGGTTGGAAAATCAAAATTCTGGACTTAATAAAAGACTTTCATGAGATCAGCTTCTAGCATATATACATGGATCACAACAAGGAGGCAGACACTTTATCAAAGCAATCATCACAGGAACTTGAGGGCATAATCACATATTACAATTGGTTAAATTGATCGGAGGGTCCCAGAAAAAACATCTTTCTTTTGTAGCTCGGTTCCTTAATTTCTCTATTTTGGCAAAGCTCTTTTTTGGCTTTTTGTCTATCTCCTTTTGATTTGAATATGTAAAATTGTGGATAAGCCACATCTATGCTAGTTCCTATTTCTAGCTCCTCTTGCTCTTTTTTTGGATTAAGGCTGCAAAGAGTATATAGGATTGTTATAAACTGAAGTATTTGAACAACTTCGCCATGGAAAGTCACTACAAGATTTCCTATTTTGGTCTTTGAAGCTGTAAAGCAAATTTTCTTTTTGGAAAAATAATTAATAGATAACAGATGGCTAGGCCATTTTGTTAATTCTAAAAGTATAGTCGCCTCACCCCTTTTTGCATATACAGATTGAAATTAAAAGAACGACGATATAATGAAATGGACAACAATTTCTTTTAAGCAATTTTTTTTAACAACCTGATTATAAATGATCCGCGCACATTCCTACATAATTTTAAATGACAGTTATATGCTAAGCTTCTTAATTTCTAGTATACAAATTTAATAAATCATTGATACAATCAAATGTTTTATAAATCATTGAGACAATCAAATGTTTTACAACTTCAATTAAATTATGTTATTCAATTTAAAATTTATAAAACATTGATACAATGGAATGGACAGCAATTGTTTTATATAAATGATTCGTGCATATTTCTACCCGAAAAATAAAGGCTTGTACTAACCATCTTACACGTTGATGATTCAAATTTTATCAAGAATGATTCAATATATCATCTTAACTATACATAAATAATAATAATTAATAACATTGTATTTATTGATGTGTACCATAACCAGATGATTTTTTTGACGAAGCCGTGTGTCACAATCTCGTTGAATTGTGTCAAATTTCTGTAATAACGCCTACTTTGTTGTAGCCTTGTCGATCTTCATCGTAACTTGCCGATCGTTGAGGAGACTCACCAGATACCTCCTTGCCAATGTCAGTGGGTACTCTTATTCCCTAAGGTCCCCCGAGCCGCAACCGGGCTGTATAGAACCAACCTCTAGCCTAAGAATTGGTGCACACACTCACAAACGTTGAGGGTCCTACCTCCAAGGTTACACCAAAGTCCAACTCATAAATAATAATGCTCACAGGGTCCTCTTGTTGTTATGACGACCATTTAATAATAGGGAGAAATGATGTCCCTTTCTTTCTCTTCAACCTTTCATTTTATAGCTTAAAAGATATTTGACACCTAATGTTTACATGCAAATTTAATAATTTAGAAATTAACTTAATTGGATTATTCACCCCGCCATGTGTCACATATATGCAAGTTTATACAATAAATTATTAATTATTATTTTATTTAAATTATTTTCACCTAACTTTTGAGTCCTCCTAAAATCACTCCTAGGTATCCTCTAGATATCCTCCCAAAATCCCAATGAAATAATTTAGTATTTAGTTTTATTCAATGGAAGTCCACTTAATTCAATAGCCTACCTTCTTTATAGTTTGCTTTTTAACTTGAATTATGACTCTTCCGTTTCACCCTTCATTTCATTTTAGATTTCATGAAATTATTTTTCCCATTAATTTAATTATTTTAACTACAACATGCTAAATAAACTCAATTCCTAGTTATGTTTTAAATTTTCACTTTTAGTCAAAATTACTAAATAAGAACATCTTGACTCATTTAATACATTTTTACTCTTTTCTAAATCATAGTGAAATTTAGTATTTTACTGAATGGTAATTGTTTTTTTTGTAAATAAAAAGAAGGTCCTTGTATTAATATCGATTGCTATCTATACAATGCCAAGTATTGGCCACCTGTTATACCACAAAAGGAAAACTAGAACAGGTGGCTGCCATTAGAGACTCAAAGTTTGACGCATCATCGCATGAGCTAAAACTGTTTGAACAAAACTGACTGAACAAAATTGCATGGCCTAGATGTATGAACAAAATTGTATGGACAATATGGAATTAGTCACTGTGACCATCTAGTCTACAATAGAAGCAATAAAAAAACATAAGCTTGCAACGAGAGCAAACAAAGAACAAAAACCTAGAGGCTTTACTCCATAGGTGAGCTTGGGCGGCCATGGATGTTGTAGATAGGGGTGTACTTATGGCCACACGTTGGGCATCGAGTCCGCTCAGGAGCGTCTGCTAATGCATCAAACATAATGTCCAGTCTTTGGCCGAGGATGCATTGTGAGTGCAACTGATCATCTTGTTTTTTTTGAATTTCAAAGATAAGTTGGAGGTGCTCCTCCAAGATTCAATTTGCACAGAGATGATGCCACTCCACTTCCTTGTCCTCGCTAGCGATCATCGTGTTCTCCTCCACCTTCCATCTTGGGGGGATTTCCTCCTCCACCATGCAACTGCCGTCGCCATACACAGGGTCCTATTGATTGATTTTCGGGGGGGCCATAAGACTAGTGGGCAAAGGAGTGAGCTCGCTTGGCGGTTGTGCTTCCTCTTTAACTAGGCAATTTCCATGGATGAAATGAGGGGGTGACGAAGGAGGCTTCGACGACCCCTGACTATTATGCCTGGGGTCAGAGATGCGAGCAACAATGAGAGCCAATTGGGAGGGGTAAAGTCTGCCATGCCTGGATAGGGCGCTGTAGTACAATGTACCTCTTATTGACTTCCCCCTTTCTCTTAGCATGGTGGAAGGAATGCAGAGGCTGAGGGCGGAGGGCGGAGAGGCGGTTGGAAAGTGCTCAAAAGGGCCGAAGCGTAGGTGAAAAATCCAATAGAATTGCAGAGAAATATCCTGTGAGGGTCGAGGGACAAAAGAAGAGTAATGTAAGGGTAAGGAGATAATTCACCTGAGAGAGCAATGGAACAGACACATTTGTAGAGGGAAAAGGTGAGAAAATGCTTAGAAGAGCCAAGGAGTAGGAGAAAATGCAGAGGGGGAAAGAATAAGTTCACCAGGGTGATTACCCGCTTAGTACACCACGAATTGATGGATAGGCTAGCCATGGGAGCCGAGGTGACGACCACCCTAGGCCTGGTATGCCTGGTCTGTATTGTGCGAGGGACCATTAAACTTGCAAGGCTATCTAGGCACATTACCATTATTGCCTGCGAGGTGCGATCCATTATGTATTTATGAGTGGAGGGCTGGAGGCCGGGGTTAATAACTCCCCTGGCCGCTCCATTCCAGTTGTCCTCTAACACCGACCAGGTGTCACCCCATCCAGGTTTAAATGGTAATTGTTATAGCATAAATTTCCACCACTTATGCAGTGATGACTTTGTTGGCCTTGTCCCTATTCTACTTCTAGACATCATTTCCCTACACCTCCTCTGGATTATCTAAAAAACAATATTTTGGGACTTTTATGCATTCTAACAATTATACAACACACGTTTACATGAGTTGCTCAAAGGAAAGTCGTGTACATGTCATTAAATGTAAATATATATATATATATATATATTCACATAATTTCACGTTGACTTACAGGTTTGGTTAGTTTCCTAACTCCTTTTACCTGTACACAACCATCTCCAAATGCTTGGACATGATATAAATAGAGCATGAGTCATGAGGAGAAAGAAATCACCCTTGAAGTAAATTCATGCTCGCTGAATCCCACCTTGTCTAAAAGCCCCAATATTCTCGTTGCTGTTTTTGTCCTCAAACCTAGAAACCCTTGTTTCCATCCCTTTCCGTGCATCTCCTTATCTAACCAAGCAATATCTCAGAATTCTCTTTGGGTCTGTCTGTGCACTGGATTCAAAGGCTCATAACATATGCAATAACTTTGGTGGAGGGACCTAGAGTCTATTCAAGGAGCAGTGCTGCAACAAGTGTAGGTAACAACTACCCCTCAAATTTGTTGTTTAATAATAAAGACACCTTTTCCTTCAAATTTTGGTGTTCTCTATGTATGTTCATTGTTTTTGAATATCTATGTATCTAGAACACTAGTTGTTGCAAATACTTATGCTTTTGATCAAATTTATAAGAGTTAGTTATAAGATAAATACCTTCCTTTGTATTCTTGTGTTTGAAATCCTAGCAGGTTTAGGAAAGAGAAATTGGGAAGGAGTGTGAAAGCTTCCAGCCTCGGGATCTACATCAACCGTTAGACACCAAGTAAGTCTTATTTCCTTCTTTGCCAATAGTTAGTTATTTCGATCAAAGTAGTTACAAAATTTCTTGTTTGTTTTCCTTGGAAATTGTTGGTATTTAAGCGGTTATTAATCTGTTATGGTCTACCCACAACCATAGGGGGATTTCCCCACAATAAAATTGGCGACCATATTGGGGACTCTCCTTAGTGGTTAGTCTTCAGGGGTTTACTTTGTTTTCTTTGTTTCTGACTTTTTATGGTACTTAGCTGATTTGTATTAAATTTTTCGAGTCTTTTCATGCTTTATATAGCCTGTTGACGGTCAGTTTCAATTATTTTTTTAACTTTCTAAGTCATATAAATGATTTTGCTTTATAACAGTGATATATATATATGCGTGTTTCCTTTAAGACAATCGTGTATATATGGGTTTTTCCTTGGAGACAATTATGTACATCTCCAAAGGAAAGGTTTTTTACAATCTTCTTGTTTGTTGGAGTGTTTGATCCAGATGGATGTCGGTGGCCTCCCGCCTATTCCAACTGGATCATTATGGAAGTTTTCCAGTTTGGCAGTTTTTTCCTAGTTTTTGGGTCCGTGACTTCCAAGGCTATTTTGAGGCCCTAAACAACGTTTTTAGGGATCACCATAGTCAAACCGTAGATCGAGTTAAAGTATGAGGGCAACATGTGTAGTCCTCAGATAGATATTTCCAATGGGCTATCGTGCGCCTAAAACGAAGATCGTATGAAAAAGTTACGACCCTGAGAAGTTGATGTACTAACCCAAACGGGGCCCACATGAATTTTGGCGCTTCATCTCCTAGGGTGAGGTTTTTGGATGTCTAGGGTTTTTGACATTCCTATTTATTGTAAAAAGGCCTTGAGAGCCTCATTGTAATCATATTCTTGCGAATGAGCGCAACTGTCACATCTCTTCTCAAAGATAAGCTGCCACCATTCTAGAAAGCTTGTCTTCCACTGCATTTTATAGTTTCAACTTATTTCCTTATTGAATAAAAACTAGTTTTATTGTATATTTGTTATTCTGTGTTAAGCATCTTTTGATAATAATTTGTATTCATTTCGTTCCGCTCATAAAATACGGATTAGTGGTATCAGAGCGGTCTTCTCCTTGTCGTTCTTAATGCATGTCCCCAACGAGGTTAAGGTACAAAGAATTGGGTCTTGAGCTTGTTTCTCTTGAGGACAAAAGCGCTCTCACATGCCCAAGTGACCTCTCATGGCGGGAGAAAAGAAATATGACGGGACAAGAGATCCCTTCAAAATGTTTCTCTAGGAAGCCCTCACACAACAAAGGAATGAGATGATGGATAGTTTTGCGCAAATCCTTCAGCGACTACCAACATGCGACGCATCTTCCTCAAGCGGAGGCGCCGCCCCCTTCAAGGTACAAATAAACTTCGATATTCCTATATTTGAAGGTCAGATAGATGTAGATGTTGTAGACAAATGGTTGAATCTTCTAGAAGGGTATTTCTCTGTCCATAACTTCTCGAATAGAGAAAATATTACTTTTGCACTCCTCAAAGTTGTTCCCCATGTCAAATATTGGTGGGAAATTTTCTGTGACCAAAAGGAATAGAGGAACCCTTATTATTTACAGTCGCAGTCACCTGGGAGTCCTTTAGGGATGATATTAAGGAACAATACTACCCTATTGGAAGTTATGATGACCTGTACACAAAATGGACCACACTGCGACATGAAAGAGACCAAGCAGTGCCCGAGTTTACAAATATCTTCCATACCTTGCACACCAAGTCGGGTATCAAATATTCTGAGCGACATCTGATGCTCAAGTATCATGATGATCTACATAGATACATCCAGTCCGAAATGGAGTTTCTGGACATCTCATCCTTGGGCACGGCCTACCGGTATGCCGTCAAAATCGAGCATAATCTCAAACAAAAGATGCGACAATTTGGGCCTGGGAACCCCTCACAGCAAAAGCCAGGAAAGGGCGATCCCAACCTTCAGAACAAAGGACAGAGAAAAGACAGACAACCTCAAGACAACCAGTCCAGGCCGAAAGAAAAGAAGGACACCAAAAAGACAAAGAAAGATACTGTGAATTGGTGAGACTTCCATAAGATCCCCTGGCATAACACTGCTAATTTCTGCTCAAACCAGTCTCTAGTGGTTGAGATGAAAGTCTCTGAATCAGATGCAGGTTCCAACTCTGAGTTAGAACCAAAAAGGGGGTGATAGATCATTGACGCAGAACCCAGTGCTACCATTGCTACCACCAAGATCCAACCCGATGAATGAGACAAGCCAGAGGAAGGAGAACAACTTTTTCATTCACAAATGTGGGGTGAAGGGTACATCGCTACACTTCATTGTTGATAGCGGTAGCCATAAGAACCTCATCTCAGTAGAGGATTTCAAGTGACTCTCCCCACCGAAAATGCCGCACCCACAACCCTTCACCATCATATGGCTCCACCAAGGAAGCGACATCCACGTCAGCCAACATTGCTGCCTGTCATACGACATCAAGCCCTTCAAAGATGAGGTATTGTGTGATGTTGCCTCTCTCAAAGTTTTTAATGTTCTTTTGGGCCAACCATATTTATGGAAATGTCATGCTGTATATGAGTCTAGGCCTCGCAGTGTTATTATCACTTTGAACATGAAATCATATAGGATACTCAAGGTAGTCCCACCTAGTGCTATTTCCTTAATCTCTGCCAAAATGCATGGAGGTCATCTCTCGGACGAGGAAGTTTGTCTTCTTTGTGATTTTCTCTCAGAATGAGCGAAATATCGCAACCACATCCAGGGTCTCCGCGATCGACCTCTCCACACAACATAAGAAAGTGGATAAGGTCGTGAAAGAATACTCAGATATCTTCTCCTCACCTACCGGGGTACCTCTGCATTGTCAGGTCAAGAACCCCATCGATTTGACCCCTGGCGCACCGCTGCCCAATGGGCTAGTATACCGTCGCTCTCTGTTAGAGAATGAGGAGATCAAACAACAAATCCAAGAACTACTCCACAAGGGGCACATCTATCCCAACTCATCACCTTGCGGGAGCCCAATCGTGCTGGTAGAAAAGAAATATGGAACATGACGAATCTGTATTGATTACCAGGCCCTGAATAAAACCACGGTCAGAAACCGGTACCTAATTCCCCAAATCAACGACCTCCTTGATCAACTCATGGGGACCAAATACTTCAGTAATATTGATCTGAAGTCTGGTTACCTCCAGGTCCTGATAGAATAGACAGATGTATGGAAGACCGCCTTCAAGTCAAAGGAAGGTATTTTTGAATGGTTGGTCATGCCCTTTGGTTTGACTAATGCTCCAACCACTTTCATGAGGATGATTTATGATATCCTGTGACCATTCACCAA
>CBVK0100413616.1:0-19476 GCA_900067695.1 Picea abies
AGAGTTGTGTAAGAACACCCATGTACAAACATTTGGATTAATAGAGGAGTTTGATTCAAATTCATGGTTTTGTGTTTGTTCTCTGTGTATTGATGTTGAGAGATATGCTCATGAATGTTTGCTTCCTATTATACATTTGCTTTATATGATGTGTATATGATTTCATGTTTGAGTTTGAAGTCTGAAAGGAAGTAGGAATGATTTTCAATTATTTCTCTATCTGAACAAGGATTCCTGAAAGGAGTGCAGTCGAATTGTCCGCAAGGAGTGCGTTGACGAAGGGTTCAGATAGAGATAGCTTTTGTTCTCATTGACTCTGAAGTGCAGACAAGCACAAGAGTCGTGCAAGGAGTGCACAGGCCAAGTGAAGTCTCAGGGTTGCAAACCCGAGAGGAGGATTTAGAGACTGCTGCTGCAGGTGTGCGCAGAGTCAAAGGGATTCAACACTTAGGAGTGTTTGAAGGTTGCCGTAAGGAGTGTGTGCAAGATTCGTCTTTAATACTCGATGCTGAGAGGAAGCTCAGGAGGTATAGGACCTTCGAGAAATCATCAAGAGAAGCACAGGGATCTTGTTCCGTGGAGTGTTCGGTAGGCGTTGCAGAGTTTGCGTGCGGGAGGACAAGTTTTCACAGAGGAATACTTGGTTCAGTTCACAGAAATCATCGGGAAAGACAGATGGTCGAAATTCTCTGAGGGGAATTTGTGAATTTCTGTGAGCTGTCAGATCTCACAGAGGAGAAGGGGAGATACAATGAGTATTCTCTAAAGGGTCAAAGCTTAGGAGGGGTAGAACCGTGGATCCGAGCCACAAGGGCCGTTGTATGTACACGTGGAATCCCATATCGGGGTTTCGTGGGTTGAAGGCCCGTAACATTGCAACAAGAACTGCGAAATCGCAAAACGCAATATCCCGACGGCTAAGGGAACAGTGTGGGGCCATAGGAGTCAGCGAGGTGGACAGGTGGCATGCCATATCGGGGTTTCATGGTGAGAAGTCCCGGAATAATTGCATCAGGATTCGTGATATTGCGAAGTCTGAAATGCCGATGAGGTGAAGCGTTGAAAGTCAAACTCGCGTGTGTGTCGGATTTTCGACAAATTGGGACTCGAGAGTCAGAGAACCAAGTTGTTTGACATCGCAAACGTCAAGATCGCGATAGGGAAAATCCTGAAAGGTGAAGGAAAGGGTCAGCGTTGACTGTTGTCGGGTTTCGGGGATTCGAGAGTCCAACGCTCGACCTACGAATTCGCGAAGTTGTGAATTCTAATCTCCCAAGTGCAAAGAGGGGATCCCACGAGGATTGCTGTGGGTGTAGATTTCCCGATAGGGAAATAGAAGAACCGGTTAGAGTTCTTCGGGCCGTGTGAAAGGAAAGATCCTGCGTCGACATGGACCTTCTGACTTGCGGGTAGAGGGCGTCGGCATCAAAAACCCAAATCCCTTAATTCAGGATTAATTTAGAAAACCACTAAAAATAGAAAAATCCGCTAAAATAGAAAAAACCGCCCAAAAAAAATAATTTCGGGGCACTGTCCTGAACGTTGCACGTAACTAGGGGTGGAAAACCTATCCCCCCCTGGGACCCCCCAAGGAAAGTTCCTGATGCACACGAAACATGGGGCAAAGGAAGCTAGGATTGTTAGACACAGTTGTCAAGTCTAACACACCCACACACACACATGCAAAGAATATAACACATACCCAACATTCTACCACTTGTTGTTTTTTTTGCATACATGGGTTCACAATATTACATAGTAAAAAATCCAAGGAAACAATGCCCATTTTTCCTCTACACTAGGAGAATTTCTCTATGCTCATAGACTTTGTCAATGAATCTGGAACATTCATCAAAGTGTCAACCTTTTCCAACAACACCTTCTTTTCTTGAACCATGTCTCTAACAAAGTGATACTTCAAATCAATATGCTTTGTCTTCGAATGATAAGCATGGTTCTTTTCCAGGATGATTTCACTCTGGCTGTCACAATATAATCTCACTGCTTGTTGTACCAACCCAATACCTGAACACAATCTCTGTAACCATACTACTTCCTTGCTTACATGAGTGGCTGCTATGTATTCAATTTTTGTAGTTGAGAGTACCACTACAGCCTGTGTTTTTCTTATCCAACTGATTTATCCTCAAAATAGGTTAAACACATACCCACTTGTAGATCTTTTACGATCCATATCTCCAGCCTAGTCTGCATCAAAAACCCATGTATATCCAATAATTTGTCCAATCCTGGTCTTCCTTGGTAGCACAATCCATAACTGGTAGTGCCATGCAAATACCTGAAGACCCTATTTACTTCCGTCCAATGCTCATTCCATGGTTTTGACATATACCTGCTCAAAAATCCCACTACATGTGTAATGTCCGGTCTAGTACAGGCCATTGCATACATCAAACTCCCAACTTCACTAGCATACGAAACATGGGACATGTCCTCTTCTTCTTCCTATGTCTTGGGAAACTGATCTACATATAAATTTACACCTATAGGAATAGAAACCTTGATCGATTTACTTCCATGCATATTAAACCTCTGCAATATCGTCTCAACATATTTTCTCTAATTCAACCATAGTTTCATGTTTGCATGATCTCTTTTAATCTCCATTCCCAGAATGAAGTAAACAACATCGAGATCCTTCATGTCAAATTTGGAGGATAGATGCGATTTAACCTCCTTGATAACATCCATGTTATTTCCTACCAACAACATGTCATCAATATACAACACTACATAAATGAAGTGATTACCAACCTTCTTGGAATATACACATTGATCATCCCTTCTTCTCACAAATCCCAATCCAAGAATGTATGTGTCAAACTTTTGGTACCACATCCTAGGTGATTGCTTCAAACCATATAGTGACTTCTTTAGCTTACATACCAATTCTTTCTTTCCCTTCACTACAAATCCTTCTGACTACTTCATGTAGATTTCTTCTTCTAGATCCCCATGTATGAATGTTGTCTTCACATCCATCTGTTCCACTTCAAGATCAAAAGCAACAACAATAGATAAAATAAATCTAATAGAAGTTAACTTGGAAACAAAAGAAGAAATATCACCAAAGTCAATTCCCTCTACCTGAGAATAACCTTTTGCTACTAATCGATCTTTGTATTTCTCTACTTATCAATCGATCTTTGTATTTCTCTACTTTTCCTTCTACATTAAACTTCTTCTTAAACAACCATTTTCTACCAACAAATTCTCATGATAAATTCTTTTGGTTTAGAGAATATTTCAATACCATGTGGTTCATTTCGAAAAAAAAATTGGCATCAACTCAATATCTTTTCCATTTTAGAAAGGCATGAATGATTTCCAACATTTCATTATCATATGTAGATTTTGATTTCTCACTAGGGTTTAATCTTTGATTTTCAAGGGCAATGCGGTAATGTTATTGCACAAACACAACTCCTATACCTACTCTAAATACATCACATTCAAGAACAATTATTTTTGTGAAGTCTAGGGTTGTCAAATTATGAGTGGAAGTTATTAATGTCTTCGTCCTCTTAAAATTATAGGTTTTGGCTGCATCATTCCATCTAAAGGCTTCTTTTGTCAACAATGTTTCTAGTGGAACAATAATCTCTGCATAGTTTTTAAAATAATATGTAATAACCTATAAGAAATTAAAAACCATGTAATGATGTGATAATATTAGGAGTAGGATAATTAGTAATCACCATAATAGTCTTTGGGTCTACCTTGATTCCTTTTATTGATACAACATGACCTAGAAATTCTCTCTCCTCTTCCAAAATTGCATTTTGCTTCTGTTTAATATAATTCATTTTCTTATAATAGTTTTAACACCATATATACTTGCTTGAGGTGCAAACTCCAACTTTTATTGTAAACTAGTATATCATCAAAGAACACAAGTAAAAACTTCCACAATTATGGATGAAATAAGTCATTCATCACTACTTGGAAAGTATATGGGGTGTTGGATAGTCCAAAAGGCACGACATAGAATTCATACAGGCCTTCATGGGTATAAGAATCAATTTTGGTAATTTAATATCATTCTATTCTTATTTGGAAATATCTTGATTCCAGATCAAGTTGGAGAAATACTTTGCACTTCCCAATATCTCATCCATAAATAAAACAAGCAGCTTATATTTAATATAAATTTTGTTTAATTCTCTATAAGTGCAATACATATTTTGTAGGAACCATCATTCTTTCCTACGAGTATGACTCGAGGTAAAAATGGAATCTTGCTTCGGGTTATAATGCCACAATCCAATAATTATTGAACCAAGCATTCAATTTTTGTTTTATGTCTATGGGACAGTCTATAATATTTTATTCTAATAGGGGTTGATCTAGGGATAAATTCTATTATATGATGTCTAGATTATTCTGGGGGAAGACCATGAGGTAGGTATTGAAAAATGTACTATATTTCCCAAGAATATTATCTAGTCCTTTTGGACCATCCACTTTGTTAGAATATCCCTCCATTGAATAATATTCTAAAATATAAGGTTGGGATCCATTGTTAATCATTTTCTCCATTATGTTGGATGGGACTATCAGTAGGTGGGTTTCTCGATTCCATGAAACTTATATTTTTCCCATTTTCATAAAATCTTAGGAATCATTTTTGTAAATTTAACCCCACCGTAACAATCATTTATAACCATCAGGATCCTAATACCACATCTACTCCTATGACTATTATGACATACATAAGAGATCTTAATTGGTAATCGTTAATAGACAATTCTACCTTATGATTTTTTTTCGCATGAAGTAGTTTTGTTCCCTAGTATTGTGACTTGAAAGTTAGAAGTAGGGTACACATGCTAATATTTGATTGTTTTTCTACTCTAGTATTGATGAAATTATGCGAAATTCCAAGGAGGAATCCTTGTTTGTCATTTTTTATGTTATATGGAGGAATCCTTTTGTTAGGGGGAATATACTTTGATATTGGGTTTTTGGAGTGGAACCAAGGAGGTCATTGATAAGACATCCATGAAACTTGTATTTTTTTCCCGTTTCAAAAAATATTAGGAATTATTTTTGTAAATTTAACCCCAACATACCAATCATTTCCAACCATTGGGATACTAATACTACATCCATTCCTATGATTTACTTGGGATACAAAGGGGAATTTAATTGGTAATCATTAATAGACAATTCTACCTTGTGATATTTCCATTACATGAAGTATTTTTTTTCTCCTAGTATTGCAACTTGAAAGTCATAGGTAGGGTACATGAGAATATTTAATTGTTTTTCTATTCCTAGTATATACAAAATTATGTGAATTTCCAATATTTATAAGTAGCATTACTCTTGTCTTCTTAATATAACCAAAAGCCTTAAGAGTTTGGGGTTTATAAACACCCATCATGGTGGAAACAATAATTGTTGGGATGGTATTTTGATTGTTATATTTATCAACATTTTTGGATTTTTCATTCAAATTTTCTTATTCTATTTAATATGGAGATAAATCAACCACTTCTTCCTTTTTGTTGCTATCACTGCTATGTACTTTGCAAAGGTAGAATTTTTTTCCTTTCATTTGTATCCTAGACTCTAGTTAGCTGCATGACATTTAAAACATTGATTTTCATCATTCTTTATGTCATTCTTTCATAATACTTTTGTTAGGGAGAATATACTTTGAGATTTATTTTTTGGAGTGGAACCAAGGATGACATTGATAGGACATCAATTTTTCTTGAGTAATTTTGGATTTTACTCATGCTTGTTCTATGTCCTTGATATCTATCAATTTGAGTTTGTTTCTTATGTTTTATTTCAATCATGATATGGTCAATCAAAATAGATTATCATTTGATAAGTCAAGAACATGAGTAATCAATACATGCAAAATCATTGAAAAATTCATCCACCAAACTAGACTGTTGCGATCAAGTGTGTTTGATGAAGAATTCCTTTTCTTTGATATCCTAAAATCTTTTGAAAAAATGTTTTTTTGAGTGTATCTCAGTCTCTTCTTAATGATTGGGATTTTGAGTTCCACCATAGGAACCAATGATATATCCATTTTTCTCTAGGTGAAATGATGTGAAATTGAATCTCTCTTCATTGTCATACATACAATTCAGCTCAAAATAACATTCAAGTCTATTTATCCATATTTTTCTCTCTCTATCATCCTCTCTATCAAACCTTGGTATGCCAATTTTTAGCTTTTGTATAAATTATTTAATGGACCCCATATTTGATAAATGTTTTGGAAGTGGAAAAAAGGAGTGGGAATTCAAGATAATTTCTCCATTATTCCTACTTTTCATTGCTTCAAATTGACCCTTGAGATAAACATATTTATCTTCCCACACATTTGTTACAATTTATTTGTCCTAGAGTATATAAGAATGTCATCCAAATCATTAATTGTTTTGGAAAGTATATCTATAACATTGAGGTTCCTAAAGATTTCATTCACTAAGTGATCTGAATTTTAGGGGGTATATGGTCTAAATTTGGATACAAAATTCATAAATCTATAAAGCTAATAGATTGTCCATGTGGGACAATCTATTATTATATCTAATATGTTTTAGATACTTAGTTAGGTAGTTAGATCTATTATTATAATAATAATGACTCATTTAATGATCTGTTTCCATTATTGGATTTGGTTTTATTTTCCACTACTTAGTTAGTTGGTTAGTTAGATTTATTATACTAATAATAGAGACTCATTTAATGAGCTCTTTTTGAACTTCTCTAATGAACCATTTTGTAATGCTATATAAAGTTCTATAAAACATTCTCATAATATCAAGTTACTCATTTTGGATTCTCTCATATTTTCTATTGTTCATTGTGAGATTCATTAGCTCTGAGTGATTTACTAGTATTTAGTTTTAGAGGTTTGAGTCTCACCTCCCAAGTAATTAATTTACATGTTGTTTTTTTCCATGCTTCTTTTTATGCAAGATTGACATTTCTAAGCTCCTCCTCTCTCAACATTCAAGCCATCCATATCTCATCCCCCAAGATCTGTATCAATGGTATCAGAGTAGGTTCTCTCTCCATCGGGACAAGTGTTTGAAACATGTTGAGGGTTCAAACACTTCCAACAATCACCAACCTCCTTTTGGTACTATCAAAATCCATTTGTCGGGCCATACACTATAAGCATCGTAGTTGGTCCACATGCACTACATGTTTTTTTTTTTTTACCCTCAGATCTTCGTTCACCATTACAAGGAGAACCATACATGGATTCACTGCATCTATACATGGATCCACTACATCCATTGGTCTGCAACATTTACAACAAATTTGCAGGGTATCCAGGCTTCCCACAGAGGTTCCACAACCTCTACAACAACCCATGCTTCTCTACAAACCCTTGGAATCCTCTGTGGCCCTCTATAATCATCCAAATTAAAAGAGGTGTTGTGACCTCTACACAACATTTCAAAGGCTCTTCCATAGCTCATTGGAAATATCTCTTCAAGATATCAAATGGGTATTTCGCGAAATCTCATTTGGCTTCCTGGTTTGAGAGATATCATCGATTGAACTTAATCATGTATTTGACCCAAGGAGGCCACGTGTACCACCGTATTCAATGGTAATTTTATCCCTGCTCATGAAACTAAATAAGGATTTTCACATACATCTGGAAATATCTCTTCAAGATCTCAAATGGGTATTTCTCGGAATCTCATTTTGCTTCCTGGTTTGAGAGATATCATCGATTTAATCTCAGCATGTATTTGGCCCAAGGAGGCCATGCGTACCACCATATTCAATGGTATTTTTCTCCCTTCTCAGGAAACTACAGAAGGATTTCCACATATGGATAGAAATATCTGTTCAATATCTCAAATGGGTATTTCGCAGAATTTGATTTCGTTGTCTGGTTTATGAGATATCTTTGTTTGAAGCAACACATGCCTGTAACCAACGTGGTTGCGTACCCTTCAAACTCAGCCTATTTTTTATCACTCCATGGGCCACCTCAGAAAAAATTCCATATATCAATGGAAATATATCTTCAATATCTCAAATGGGTCTTTGACATAATTTGATTTCATCACCTGTAGAAAAAGTTATGAATATATTTGCAGAAGGATGTTCATAGCCCTCAAAGTCACAATTTTTCCATATTACTTTTTAAATTTTGGGATTTTATTAAAATTCATTTATTTTTCTACCGATGTACAATGCCATTTTCAACTAGGTTATGGGTCAACCACAAAACTACGGTTATGTGTCAACCACACAAAACCCTTCTCTTCATTGGGTATTTTCACATTGTAATCATAATGGTACGATAATGGGCTTTCTATTTTTAGCATGGGTGAAATGATGGGGACCATCATTTTCTAAGGGGGGAGGAATGATCCAAATTTTAGCGGGTATATGGTCTAAATTCGGATGAAAAAATCATAAAGCTATAAAGCTAATAGCTTGTCCATGTGGATCAAGGAGATGCTCACCTCCTCATTAATTAATTGGGCTAACAGGTTGTCTATATGGGTCAAAGAGAGTCTCACCTCTCCATTATTGTATTGGGTTTTATTTTCCACTACTTAGTTAGTTAGGTAGTTAGATATATTATTATAATAATATAGACTCATTTAATGAGCTCTTTCCATTATTGGATTGGGTTTTATTTTCCACTACTTAGTTAGTTGGGTAGTTGGATTTATTAGACTAATAATAGAGACTAATTTAATGAGATATTTTTGACTTTGTCAAATGAACCATTTTGTAATGCTATATAAAGGTCTAGCAAACCTTCTCATAATACCAAGCTACGCATTTTGGCTTTTCTCATATTTTCTATTGTTCATTGTGAGATTCATTAGCTCTGAGTGATTTACTAGTAGTTAGTTTTAGAGGTGAGGCTCTTCTTTGAGCCTCACCTCCCAAGTACTTCATTTACATGTTGTTTTTGTCCATGCTTCTTTTAATGCAAGATTGGCATTTCTAAGCTCCTCCTCTCTCGGCATTCAAGCCATCCGTATCTCAGCCCCCGAGATCCATATCACCAAGTCTCTTAATCATTTTATCTCATCACCTAACTTTGTTTTAGTTGATTCATTTCTTATGTTAAATGATAAATTTCCATTGCAACCCAAGGCATTCTTTGAATTTTATGAGTTCCTCATTGCTCCTCCCCAAAAAAGGTGTTGCATTTGTATGCGATTAGTGTGGTTTATAGGGATGGTCTTATAACTTTAGGAACATAGTGTGGAAGGATCGATGCACCATTTGATAACTATGTATGGTTTCTAGAATGGTGATTTGATAGAGTATATAGTATCCTGACACGTTGGTGGATGGTCAACATGATGTATTTTCTCATAATTTTGGTCCTCTTCTCTTGATCCACTCAATATCCAATATGCCACCATGCTTTCTAAATTTCAATGTCCCGGTGACATCTCAAGTCAAATTTATTTTTCTTCCTTCATCTCTGATGAAATATCCCAGTCAACCAATTAGGTGAATTGACTTTTTATAAGTTGTGGCAATGAAATTTCACAAGATTATGTGCCAATTCATGTCTCAATTATGGATGGTCACTGAGTTGGTATCGCAAAATCCTAGGCCACAGACCGTTATCACACAAATTCATTTGGAGAAACCATTGTTCGTTACACTCTTCAAGAGTTAATTCACAAAAAATATGGCTTTGATACTAATTGGAGGAGTTTGGGACACGTATATAATACATATATATTTTATTAATATTTCCAAGTTCAAGTTACAATGGAGGAATGGATAACATTTAATATAAGTAAACCATAAAGAGATGTAACTCTTCATTGGATGACATTTTACACATTATTTGATTATCTATTCACAATTGTTTGTTAAATTATTTTTGGTATATTACACATAATTTAAGTTTATTATATTATGCCAACAAACAAACATTTCATCCCAATTATAGTAGAGGCCTTGGTGTTGACACAATTCTACCATTTTGGATGGTTTCAACTTATGTAAATTAAAAGGGAATAAGAAGGATGTGGATGTGGCATAAAGGAAGGATGTGGTTGTGGAATAAAAATGGGATATTTGAACTAGGTGGTTGACACCATCTATGCATTCTTAACTAGTTGAGAAACTTGCAACTAGATAGTTGGATGATACATCTTGACTCGAGATTTGATATCTTCCTTAACACCACTAATAAAATACTCCTTGAAAAATGGATCAATCATACCTTATGTTTTGATCACCAATCACACAAAAGAAGCAATAAAGTCTTCCACTATGCTAGTTTGGGTGAAACTTGGTAAACATTCCCTAAAAATACTATAAGTTTCAAACCAAGCATTTATGATCTTCATAGAATGGTCCTAATAAATGAAGCCCTAATATTCCTATTTATAACATTTCCATAAATGTAAATTCTCCTTGTCCAAATATAACACTCCCACTCAGGGTGTCAACTGTTCATCTTCAATACCTTGGAGGGAAAAGTACTATTCCATTTTACCAACCCATATAGTTGGATTTGATCCACTGAAATTATTGAGATCTATATTAGGTATTCCATGCATCATATTAGGTTGGGTGTCCTAAAAGGATGGCCTTGTGTGACAATCACCATCTACTAATGATTCAACATTGTGCATTTCCCATAAATAATCATTCCAAACATCCATTTGAATGTTGTTGTTGGATTGGAATGTGGACAGGTTAGTATGCATGTACACCAAAAGGGACTATACTTGTAGGATGATGTGAGAAACATGTTCTTCTATTTGGTTTATTTTAGAAATCCAGTCTTCTATTTGATTGATTTTAGAAATCTACGTTTCTAGTTCGATGATACTTGTATCAATGGTCGTGTTTTTGGAGGCAACCACTAGCCACTAAGGTCCATTGGAAGGGTTACCTATGATATATACCAATGAAATCAATATTGTGCAAGGATTCTATTGATATATGTCTCCCACAATGGTTTAGTCAAGTCTAGGAGCACCTCCACATTTTTTTGTTGTCAAAAGATGATCGCAAGTTAACAAAATTTTCAAATTTTTAATATACCAAATTCTATAGGAATTTAGTTTCCTATGATGAAGAGGTTTGGCAAGGTATTAAGAGTAAAGGAATGCCATGTGATATACCTCTCTAATATGCCTTGGGTTTCCAAAAATAGTACTTAGTTGGTATTACACTAACTAAGGAGGATCAACCATACCCTTAAATGTATTATTCAATTCCCATATATATGAGAGTAATCTCCCCAAGTGTTGTGGTCATTATGTTGTAGAGAAAAATATAATAAAGGATTTTATAGGGGTGGTTTTATGTATACTTAGGGGGATTTTGATATACCCAAGTGTATGTGGAAGATAGAATCTATAAGAAAATTAAATATAATGCAGTATGGATTGCCAAGTACCTACAAAGGTGTACAAAGGCATCAAACCATGGGACCCACTTGTATTCCCTATGTGTATTTTTCCTAGCCACAATGAGTTCATTGAAAGATAACTCTCTATGTTTATAGACATTGGAACAAGTCTCTAACCTTAAAAAAATCTCTAAAATTAGGGTCCGTGTTGGCACATGAAGGTTCTTTGATGCCATTTGTAGTGTACTTTTCTTCTTCCAAAAAAACATTTATTCATATTATTTAAACAAATCTACATTTTTTGTGCCAATCTTGCACTCTCAAAAAAGATTAGAAGCCTTCACCTTATGCAATTGTAAAGTATTTTCTAAGCACTAAATTAAACTACTTCCTTCACAAAGACTTTAGATTTTATAATCAAATTCTTAAACATGGACATTTGACATCAACATTTTCTTTGAAAGAAACCATCCAACATATTATCACTAACATAGCTTGATTAGAAATACATTGAGCTAGAAATTGTGAATTGGATATTTCCATCAATTACTTCTATTCTTTCCATCGATCCTTCTTGCATCCTTAGTGATTCCTAAGACAATATATCTACCTTTGTATTTAGCTCCTCATATACATGCCAAAAATATAATGAAGATAAATTTTTCCTCACCTCTTTAATTGTGTCCATTAATGGGACCAACAATAAAATTTCCAGATTAATATTTCCATTTTACCACTCCATTATAAGATTGGAGTCTCCTATCACATGTAGAATATTTAAGCCTTTCTTTATTATTATTTGTAAAATTAACCATACAACTTAAAGTTCCATTATTATTTGAATTGTCTCCTACAATTTCTTTGAAACCAGTTCCATCGAACTCCCCAGTAAGTAGCTATCATACCCTTGTGTTCTGTCTCGATTGGTAATGATGCAAACGTGCCACCCAGGACACATTCGCTCCCACCAGGACCTTCTTTTCCTTTGGCCCGAAGAGCTGAAACACTCTTCAAATCCCTTATCGGGACTTTTCTACACCCACAGAACTCACTTTATGGTCTCCCTTCACCCTATCGGGAAAATTGAGTTTCGCATGATCGTGAGTCCCTGTGCTCACGAGGTCGGGTCTTACAATTCCTCGAAACCCAAAGAATATTCCTCGAATGCTTACCTTTCTCCTATCAGGAATTTTCCCGTCGGGAAATCGGCCTTTGCGCTATTGTGATCCATTGTTCCCACGGATCCCTGATTTCCGAATTGCGATGCCACTTGGTGTTGACTTCAGTGAGGGCTTGACCCTTCGACACCTGTCCTTTGTTCTGTGCCTATGACCCACACCCCTGTGGTGATCGAGAAAATGCGTATCGAGTTTTCGCGATCTCCATGGTCGATGTTCACGGGACCTTCCAAGCCCCGAACTTCGACTCTTCGGGATCTTCCACCACGTGTCCCTTCTGTGATCAACGGCTCTGATCCTATCGGGAATCGTGGATCGCGATTCCTCCTTTCGAGAGTTATATGCCTCTGGGAACTCCAAAGTTCCAAACGTCGACTCATCGGGATATTCTACCACGCGTCCTCGCAAATGGACGGTTCAAACCTCCTGTCGGGAAATCGCGGATCGTGATTCCAATATGCGAGAGTTCTATGTCCTTGGAAACCCCGATTCTCCAATGAACTGAACTCCGATGGCTCCCTGGATTCTTCCTCTGCTCTTGTGAGCTTAAAACCTGCGCAACTTCCCGAGATATGACGACTGAAGAGATTTTCCCCGAACTGTTCCTCAAGATCTCAACCGTCACTTCACCCTTCTTGATGATTTCTTGAGAATGGCTAAGTATCCCTTCTCAGAACTTTCTCTCCAACGCCTGCGCTTGTAACTCTTTCTTGAACCTTCTACGGTATGAATCTCCTGTGCTCTCCTTTAACAATATCACGAAGGTGCTGTACCTCCGGAGCTCTTCCACTCTGATTCTTTCAGAGTAACTTACACGCAATCCTTGCACTCAACATTCAACAACTCCTTGAGTGTTGAATCCTTCTGACTCTGCGCACTTCCTGCAGTAGAAGTCTTCAATTTCCTTGCTCAGATTAACAACTGAGACTCCTTCCTTCTGCCTGCGCACTCACCTTACATGGCTTCAATAACCCAAAACAACTTCTGGGTGAACGAGAATAAAAGTTCAACTACTGAGCCTTCATCAACGCACTCTATGCGGATGAATTCAACTGCACACCTTGCAGGAATCTCCTGGCTCAGATAGAGAAACAATTGGAACTCATTTTGTCTCCCTCTCAGATTTCAATTGAAACATGAAATCACATGCACAACATATATATAAAGAAAATTCATAATCAGAAAACAAACATTCATGAGCACATCATCAACACAGAGAAATAACACCAGCCATGAATTTGAATCAGAACTTTATTCTATTAATTCAACATCTGTATATGGGTGTTCTTCACAATCTTCTCTGCTTGCTCTTCTCTTCTGAATGCTTGATTCTAATGTTACAAAGATACAATGAGGGTGTCTATATCCGTTTTCCCTCTCAGACTCTAAAAATGTCTAATCTAGAAATAAATCCTACCTGCCTGCATTAACTAGATTAAATACCTCCTTATCTACTTCAGACAAGAGCGTATGGCTCGAGGTCTGATACAATATACAAAAGGCGCTCCTTAATAAAGGATTCATTAAAGGTTTGGCGCTTCAATTTCAAAAAGTTTTCAAAGAAATATGTCATGTGTTTAAAAACACATGCGTTGGCTCCACGCTCATTTTGGGTATTTGCGATGCTCCTGCATCATACTCCTCGGCTTGAAACTTTCATGGGCTCCTGTCCATGAGCTCCTACACGGTTTGTCCATGCTTTTGAATCTCTGCTTCAGTCTCCCAGCTAGCATCTTCCACTGGATGGTTCTTCCATTTGACCAGATACTCGAAGTATTGCTTTTGCCTGGTCCTTTTGCTCACCCTCTTGTCAAGTATACGCTCCATCTGTGGCTTTTCTGCAATCGACATCTTCTTCTGCCACTGGATCCCTGGCTGTTCATCACTCGCAGCTCCTGCTTCCTCAGCCTTATATGGGTACAAATCTGAAACATTAAATATCAGAGATATCCTGATGCCATCCGGCAACTCAATTTCATAAGCATTTTCTCCCAACTTCTTCAGGACTCTGCATGGCCCAATTTTCTTCATCTTCAGCTTGTTGTATGTTCCCCTTGGGAATATTTCCTTCCTTAAATGTTCCAGAACTAGATCACCAACTTCGAATTGAAGTTTTCTCTGGCGTTGATCCGCTTTGTGCTTGTATTCCTGGTTTGTTTCTAGCAATCGCTGCTTCACCCTGCTGTGAAGTTCTTCCATCGCCTTTGCAAATTTTTCAGCGCTTGCGCTCTTGGTCATTATCTGCTCTGAATCTCTCAGTTTAGATACTCCTCTTGGCTGGCTGCCATATACAATCTCAAACGGACTTTTACCTGTGCTCCTGTTCACTGAATCGTTGTACGCGAATTCTTCCTGTGGTAACACATTGTCCCAGCTGCTGTGGTGCTCTGTCACCAAGCTTCTGAGTAAATCTCCCAGACTTCTATTGACCACCTCTGTTTTCCCATCAGTCTGAGGATGATAGGCTGAACTAAACATTAAGTTAGTTCCCATCTTCTTCCAGAGTGTCCTCCAGAAATGTCCTATGAATTTTGTATCCCTGTCCAATACTATGCTTCTGGGTAAACCATGAAGTCTAACAATTTCCTTGAAAAACAAGTTTGCGATATGAGTCGCATCGCTGGTCTTCTGGCATGGAATGAAATGTGCCATTTTCGAAAACCTGTCAACCACCACAAAGATTGAATCATGTCCTCTTTGCGTCCTTGGTAATCCTAATACGAAATCCATGCTGATTTCATCCCACGGTCTCTCAAGTATGGGTAATGATTGATAGAATCCCGCATTCTGCTTTCTGCCCTTCGAATGCTGGCAAATTCTACACCTGTCAACAAACTTCTTGACATCTGACCTCATCCTTGGCCAAAAATATGCTTCACTCAGCTTTTCAAATGTCTTATCATGGCCAAAATGTCCTGCCAGTCCTCCGCTGTGCTTCTCTTTTAGCAAATTCTCCCTCATGGAGCAATTTCGAATGCATAGCTGGTTGCCTCTGAAAAACAATCCATTTTGGATCATGTAGTCCACCCATGGGCTTCTATCTCTGAGAACTAGATTATCAGCTGCCTCATATGCCTCTGCAAAATCTGCATCACCTGCATATAGGTCCTTTAGATTTTCAAAACCCAATGTTTTGACTCAGAACTCCTGCAGCAGTAAACATTTCCTGCTCAAAGCATCAGCTACTTTGTTAGCAGTCCCTGAAATGTGTTTAATTACAAATGTAAAATTCTGCATATACTCTACCCATTTAACATGTTTCTGATTCAACTTTTCTTGCTGAGTCACAAACTGTAATGCATGATTATCACTATACAGAACAAATTCCTTTGGGATCAAGTAATGCCTTCACTTCTTCAACGCCTGTATGACAGCATAAAATTCCTTATCATACATTGAGTATTTCACCTTTGCCTCATCCAGCTTCTCGCTGAAATATGCAATTGGTCTGTCTTCCTGGCTCAAGACCGCTCCTATGGCAAAGCCACTTGCATCACATTTCACTTGAAATGTCTTCATTTCACTTGAAATGTCTTCATGAAATCTGGCAACACTAACACCGGCTGCTCGGTGATCTTTCGCTTCAACAAATTGAAGCTCTTTTCTGCCTCTTCAGTCCAATGAAAAGATTTATGTCTTTTCTTGACTGTGTCCATCATTGTTGCGCTAATTCCACTAAAGTTCCTAATCAATTTCCAGTAGAAACTTGCCAATCCATGAAAACTTCTCACCTCGAAAACATTTCTCGGTGATGGCCAATTTTTAATTACCTCCACTTTACTTGGATCCATCTTTAATTCATTTGCTGATATGACAAACCCCAAGTAAATGAGTTCGTTCTTCATAAATGAAGACTTCCTCATGTTGATCAACAACTTCTCTTGCTGTATCTTCCTCATGACTGCAGCTAAATGCTTCAGATGCTCTTCTTTTGTTTTACTGAAAATCAATATGTCATCTAGATAAACAATGACAAACTTACCAATAAATTCTTTCAGCACTTCATTCATCAGCCTCATGAATGTACTTGGTGCATTCGTCAAACCAAACGACATGACTAGCCATTCGTACAACCCTTCGTTGGTTTTGAACGCTGTCTTCCATTCGTCGCCTTCCCTCATGCGAATCTGATGGTATCCGCTTTTCAAATCCACCTTTGAAAAAAATTCTGCTCCGTTCAAGCAGTCCATCAAGTCATCCATTTGTGGCAATGGGAACCTATACCTGATGGTTATCTTGTTGATGGATCTGGAATCAGTGCACATTCTCTAGACTCCATCCTTCTTTGGACTCAGTACCGTTGGAACGACACATGGACTTAGACTCTCCCTGACCATTCCTTTATCCAACAATTCTTGTACCTGCCTTTTGACCTCTTCATTCTCCTGCGACGTCAACCTATACGCTTCTTTGTTTGGCAAACTGGCCCCTGGTATGAGGTCTATGTGATGGCTCATGCTCCTCATCGGCAGCAACGAATGAGGTAATTCATCCACCACTATATCAGTGAACTCTTCCAATAGTTCCTGAATTTCTGTCGGCAGATCATCCACTCTTGTGCTAGTCAAAACAACTCTTGGTTTCCTGACCACAAAGAATTGTGGATCTTCCTTCATCTTTACTTATGCCAAAAGTTCCTTCCCACTCATGAGAAGTATCCTGTTGTTCACTTCCGGCTTCACATCCTTATCTTTTATTGGAAGTAACATGTGTGTTCTCCCATTCTTCTCTAAAGTATACGTATTCATCTTTCCATCATGAATTACGTTTTTGTCATATTTCCATGGTCTGCCTAGAAATAGATGACATACATCCATCGTAATAACATCACAGAGAATTTTATCATTATATCCTCCTATCTTGATGTCTACTAAGCACTGTTTAGTGACACTCACCTAATGTCCCTTTTGTATCCATGATACTTTATATGGACTCGGGTGATCAGTTGTTTCCAACTCTAGTTTCTCCACCATCTTAGTTGAAACGAGATTGTCGGTGCTTCCGCTGTCCACAATGACCTTGCATTTCCTGTCTTTGGTCTTGCATGTGGTTCTGAAAAGTATGTTTCTCTGAGCTGTGTCCTCCACCTCCTTCTCGGGTGTAATGAGAACTTTTCGCATCATCAAAGACCTTCCGTCTTCTGTGTCTTCTGCTTCAGTAGCTTGCCTTTGTGCCTCGGCGATGTGAGCTTCTCCTCTATTTGTCTTCCTATCTAGACAGTCAACTTCTTTATGTCCATTTTTCCCACATGTGTAGCATGTGATGACTCCTCCTCGACCTCTTCCTCTACCTCGGGTACAAGGAAATGTGTTAACATCAGCGTATCCTCCGCTCTGTTCTGCCTGCTGCATTCGTTGTTTAGCGTGCTGACCTCGCTGTGAACTTCCACCTCTTTCCATTCTTGTCTGAGGTTTCTTCCAGTCATCCTTAGATTTCTGGAACCTGTCTTGGGCAACTGATTTGCCTCTCGGCTGGCTCTTGCCTCGGCCACGCTGTGTTGGCTTACGGCTTAGTTTTTCTTCAGCTTTCAGCGCCATCTGATACACATCCTCAACCATTATGATGGTTGTCATACTCATCTCATCTTGGATATCGTATCTTAAGCCATTCATATACCTAGCTACTTTTTCATCATCGCTCTCCCGATGACCTGCTCTGATATTGAGCTTGTAAAATTCTTCGGTATACTCCTTCACTGTCATCAACTTTTGTCTCAGGTTCTGCATCCTCCTGAACAGTGTGATCTAATAATCCCTTGGGATGAATTTTGCCTTCATCTTCTGATTTGAAATCATATTCAGAAGGCTGTTAGGGCATGAAAAATGCTCAAAAATGAAAGTTCTTGGAATCCGACGAAACCAACACCATTACGTCCGTCTCGTCTTCCTGATTCCGATGGTATAATTTTTATGTCAAACGGAGTTCGTATGAAGAAGATATCGCATTCTGTCCGAAAAGTCAAACATGCAAAAAAGATGCTGACTGGGCAGTCCGTATAGTGACACGTGTCATGTCCGTACAATGATGTGGCACGTCCGTACAATGGCACATGGCATGGCCATACAGGTGACATGTGGCAGCACTAGAGCGTGACACATGTCAGGCAGATTTGGTGTTTTGGATGCACAGTTGGACCAATCCCGAGGTGACACATGTCACCACCGGAAGGGTGACACGTGGCACGGGATGACGTCAGCAACATACATGGAGAATGATGTCAGCATCTTACGGCAAGTGACGTGGCCCAATTAGCGGTTGACAAGTGGCATGTTCTGGTTGGTTGTCTTCGTCGAATCAACGGTTGACACGTGGCATGCTTTGGGTGAATGGTGAGGTGCCACGTGGCCCAATCACGGGCTGCCACATGGCACCCCGGGTTTAGCCAATGAAAGCTATATCAAAAATATTTTTGGCCCGGGGGATTCGAACCCTGGACCTCCCTCTATGCCAAAGACTCCGCCATTTCCGAGTTGCCGTTACACCACCGCTTGGGACTTGTTATGTGGGCGGCATATAATTTATTTGAATTGTTGGAAATGTGTGACCGGCAGGAAAAAGGGCCGGGGCTTAGCCCCAGCCCTCGGTGCACACCCACATGACCGTGACGATAGAACCGGGGGGGGTGCGACATTTTATAAAATGGTTGGCGGTTACGATGGTTGGTGCATGGTATTTGTTTAAGCCATAGTTTAGCGCTATTACATTTGACTGTTACATATACATGTGCGGGAGTATTTCGGTTTTGTTTAACGGTTATACAATTATCCCGTGGCCCTATGGGCATGTACCACATGTTCAAGTGCTAACGCCAATACGGAGGGGGCCAACGCTTAGCCTATTGGCTAGCGCATGGCCATATGGCTGTTGATATGACCAAGAGCGTGCCTGCGAAGGGGGCTAGCGCCTAAATTTAACCAATTTATGGCTAAGACCGGA
>CBVK0100413617.1:0-19475 GCA_900067695.1 Picea abies
ATTTAGGGTTATATTATGCATGTAGATCAGACCGAAAGAACCCTACTTTCTATCATCGTCCCAGATTTAATCCCCATTTCTTTCAAGCAAATACATGGTTATACGAACATACCTTGTTCTAGACGTTTGATGTCAATCCTTCTTCAATCTTGATCATTTGTTGGCAACTATCCTCTCAAGACTGTCCTACGTACAAAATAAGAAACAAAATCTACATGCATTTGTTCTACAGATTAATGGGTTAGAGATTCAAACATATATTCACTAAACTATGAAGAAATCATATAGTGGGAAGGGAAAATCATTTCCTTATTATTAACTTTAATGAATCAATTTACAATGTCGAGATCAGCCACCACTCCGTGAACCTGATCCTGGGCTCCTCTTCAAATGTCCTCCAACTTCTTTGCTTTGTATCTCTCTTTGCCCAAGGATGGCTTAAGGGTTGGGACAATGGGAATGTGCAATTGGGTAGAGTTTCTTTACTCTTATTCTCCTCCTCCAAATAGGACCCCTAACCCTTCTTTTATAGGCTAGAAGAAGCTAGGTATTTGGGCGAACCCTTGGCCATGCATGGCCGGAAGGTTCAATTAACTCACCCAAAGATGTGTGTTCCGTCGACAAATTTCCTTTTTTTGTGCTTTTGTAGGTCTACGTGGGCTGTTTTAGGTCAGCTAGTGTGTACATGTGTTCAGTAATGGAGTAGGGCATGTGGGCCCTTATAAAAGAGTTTTTTTAAAGAGTTGTTTAGCAGTGCTTTGGCAAAGAAGGGATCTGAGATGTCCTGATGCCAGGTAAGCATGTATGGTGCAAATTAGGGTTACAATAGATTCCCCCTAATGTGTGAGGTCAAAAGAGAATCTGATGGCTGAAATACATTACCAATATTTACTGATGTGCCGAACAAGTGAGCCCAGGAACCAAGAACCGGGAGGCATCATCTGCAAAATAACAAATGTCTCACCGAGGCGGGCATACCCATGCTCGGGATAAAATAGAATCATGGCTACCAATCAAATACATTGTAGATCCATGTTAAATAACTATATAAAGTGTAGCCGCAAACAATACATAGCGGAGCTACATCTTGAAATAAAAAAGATATACATACAGAGTATCCATATTCTAGAAGCTTATATGGCCTGATGGTTGGAGATGAGGACTTCAGAGCTCGAGAAACAACTTCAAAATATTCAAAACTCGGGTAGGAGTGTAATATGAGTGTATGAATTCACTACCCAGAGGTATTCAACAGCTTGTCGGTCATGGACTAGAGAATCTTGATGATTAGACTGAAGGCTTCATTGATTTCGAACAAAGACTTGATTGGATGTTCAGGATGGCCGGGTATGAGGAAAAGAGACAAATTGTAGAGGGGCCAACTCAGGCTTGGTAGAAACTTCCCTTGGACAACAACATGAAAAATAATGAGACTTATGCAGCATGGCATTAATCAAAAGTTTACGAAGCAGGAGGCAACACAAACTCTCCATATGTTTGGAAGAATAACCAAACAGAGGAGGACACAAATCTATGTAGCAAGAACAACTTCCTAAGGTTGTATTACATCCCATATCTTGACGAACAAATGAACATATGTGCTTTATCCAAGGGCGACTCATTATGCTGCCAATAAAGAAAATACTTTTCCCTTCCTCTTTTTGGGGTATATTTAATTTTTTTTGTCTTTTTCAATAATTTTGGAAAAAAGAATAAAGGAATGTTACGTTACAATGGAGGAACGAGTGTTACAAACATACAAGTTCAAGGTGCAAGGACAAGACTGATGTTCAGAATAATGATACTTTGGAAAAATCCTCCGGGGGCCAAGGGTGTTAAGACGCAGAAGCAAAGTGCTACAAGGTTGGCATATAAGGTATGCAAATGCGGTTAACAAAACACACAATGGTAACATCCTTCGATATAATTTTAACGATCCTAGAGAAGGTAAGCTCAGTGGTTTTTCATATTTAGAGACTCTGAAAAAACATAAGAGGAGACTCCATTGGGGTACCCTTTTCGAAGATAGTCTAGTCGGTTCGAAAAAGGGGTAAACTAGCACCGACAAGATGTCTATTCAAAACCATTTTAACGAGTGTGATAAGGACAAGATCACTCGACCATTTTTTCATTTTTAAGGAGTCTGAAAAAAGCTTAACTATGGACTCCGTCAGGAATGTTCTTCTAGACCAATTTAACGAGTGTGAAAGAATAAGGTCACTCAGTGATATTTTCAATTTTAGGGAGTTTGAAAAGAGCTTAACTATGGACTCTAAGGGGGCTCCTTTTTCGTAAGTTTAGTCCTTCAGGCCCGAAAAACGGGTAAAATTATACCTGAGGGTACTCTTATAGAGAACTGAATTTCCATAGAGTATACCTTTGTTCGTACAGTTGACTGTTCGGACCGAAAAAGGGGTAAACTACCACCGGAAAGACGTGACTTCAAATTTCAGTTTAACGAGCGTGAAATGCCACAAGATCGCTCGGTAATATTTTCATCTTTAGAGGGTCTGAAAAGGGCTTAAAAGAAGACCCGTAGAGGTTACTTTTCTTAGTTAATCCGGATGATATCGAAAAGAATAAATGTAGTCTCGCTGGATGTTTCTTTTGGATCTCAAAGTGATCTTGAAAAACAACAAAGTTAGCTCATGATTGACACTTTGTGGGTCGATGTCGGGTATCTCCTTGGGGGAGCAGTATGCTCCAACGAAAAAATTGTCTACGATGCTAGGGGTTCTGGAGATATTTATCGGTATGGTTTCAATGATGGTTTCCATACTACCCTCAACATAGACCTCATGTGTGTCTAAGGGATTAATAGGACAAGAGCTATCTCTAGTCATAGTCAAGGTGAATTCTCCGGCTTCGATTCTGCTTAACTCTAGGAGGAAGTATGATCTGTGATGAAGATCTTCCCAGGGTTTGTCCGGACTAGTCATTGCTTCAATTACAACTTCATCAGAGGGAAATACTAAGTCTAATGAATCGGTGTCAACGAGAGAACCCTGAGCCCAAATAGGCTCTAGAAGTGGATTGAACTCTTGTGCAGGAGTTGGATCAGTGTTGGTTAAAGCTTGATGGACTAGAGATTATGATACTTTAGCTGCAGACAAGGGCATGGACGTGCTTGGGTGCCTTGTCCCATCCATTGTGGCCGATGGGGAAGGAAGTATCCACGAATCGTCGAAATAAGTCATGCAGAATGACGAAACTTGAAAAATCTCAAACTTATGGTGATTGGATATAAATTTGATATCGCCTTGAGGGGGTGGGTAATCGAAGGTACCCATCAAATATGGGCACAAACCAAACCATACATTGACTACACCTGGTTGAGGATTATCAATCATTAGGTCCGTGGATGCCCCCAGTGACAGGTCAGGTCTAGAGAAAGACAATTGATCGATGGTCACTATCTGGCCCTCATGTGGAAACAACAAGAACCGGAAAACTATAGCAACCACAACTTGCATGGCATAAGTCCAACTCCTCCCTAACAAGAGGTTATAGTCAAGGGGTGCATCGACTACCTTGACCTTGACAGATACGATCTTCCCTCCTAACTGCATGGGGAAAGAGGGAATGATACCGTGTGGTCTGAATGAATGACCATCGAAAGAATTAAGTAGAGTAGGTGACGAAGAAAAAATCGACTGGCCAATGGCGTTCCAACATGGAAACAAAATAATGCATGTTGAGGTGCCCTCATCAACCACCGTGCGGAATATATTCCGAGTAAATTTTTTCGTGGGATAAGCCACTACTATCTAAAATGCGATGTGGTAAGGCAGACGAGGTTTTAATTTGGTTGTATCCAGCATGATTGTACTCGGATTACAAGTCTCGGTAGATCGTAAAGCAGTTAACAAGACTTTCCTCTAGGAAGGGATGCTTTGGAGGACCTCCAAAGCAGACATCGCACAAGGGGTTTGTGATAAATCTTCCACCACATAATAGTTCTAGGTGGCCCTTGCATTTGGGTTGTGAGAAGCATTTTTGAACATGCCTTTGGGGATGCGTGTCATTGTTTCACCCAACTTATTCTCAATCTGTAGAGAAAGAGATGGGAGTTCGGCTTCTTTTCCCTTCTTAGAAGTGCTTGGTTTACTATAGTCATGCACTCTAGTTGATATAAAAGCATCACTCTTCACCATATATACATTCGTAGATGCAAGGTTGTTCGAAGATGGAGAGGGTCCTTGGCTACCCCCTTCTGTGCTTGCAGAGGCTTGTGTTAGATTTTTCCCATGTTGAAATGGATTGGTTAACACAACATGTTGTTTCTATGTCACAAACTTTTGGGCTTCTGCAAGCCGAGGACATAAGTGGGTCGAGTGGTCTTCCGCGCACAAGTTGCATGGATACCGCGCCTTCCATTTCTCGATGTTGTCCCTGCCAAAATTATCGGTAGGTTTCTTATCCCTCTTACCCTTCTTTCGTTGTTTTTTCTTTCCTTCATGCTTTTGGGTGGCCTTTGGATTAGTCGATTGCACTATGTGTACATCCGACGTTTTGGTAGGGGGTGCAGCCAAAGCAGTAGTTTGGTTGGCCGCTATGTGTTGTATAGACAACTACTGCAACTACTTCGTCAATTGCTCAGCAGGCTTTGTTTGTGCTGAACCAACAATACCATCGACATGTGGTCCAACTCTCTGTTTGGTGTTATCAAGTATTGAGCATGGTGCATCTAGCAAGATCTCGTATAATAAACCAAACTGAGAATATATTAGCTCAAGTTGTTGAGCTCTCATGATGGCGTCTTCTTAGGAAAATACTCCTGACTTTGCGATGTCTTTGGACAACTGTGGGACAAAAGACTTAAGGAACCACTCAAGTAGGAATGCTAGTGGGACTAGTACCTTAATTAAACTCTTTTAGTGTCTCCATTCTCGAATGTGATCCGAGATATGGTCCGCTTTTGTTTGTGAGAAATTGGCCAACAATTCAGTGTCAACGTCATATCTCACAGGTAACTAGAAATGGTTTAGGAAAGCCATCGCTAGTTCATCGAAGGAAGAGTATCTTGAGCAATCGAGCTCAATGTACCATTTCATGACACTCCCAATGAGAGTACGTTGAAATAATCAAAACTGTACGGAGTCGTCTTTCAACAAATTTGATGAGCACCAAAGATGGAAGGTAGTCACATGATCTCCTGGATCTTCGTTAGGCTTGGCTTTAAACTTTGGGATGTTTGAAGGAAACTTTGTCGGCATAGAAGGCCAATGCGGATCATGACAGATAGGGTCATTCAACAACCTTGTCAAGTCTGTAAAATGCAAGGTTTCCAGGAAGGGTAGTTTGGGTTGTTGGTGATAACCTAGGAAAAAGGGGCCTAGAGTTTGACTAGCACCAGGTTGCCAGGAAAAGTTCGGCTGCTGGCCTGGGTTCTGGTAAGCATGTATGGTGAAAATTAGGGTTATAACACCTGCCTGATATTGACCAAATCATTTTGCATCCTTCCTCTTTGGTTCTCAGCCTCTTCAAACCCCTCTGCTACATGATCATGTACTCTCTTTGTGACAATATCGACATCATCCTTGATGATTGTATACTCTAGGATTCTGTTTATGGGCCTTGGCCTTCTTGCACGACCCCACTGCATGTATAATTTGTCATTTGGGTGGCCTTGTTTCTTGTGGAGTAGCTACTAAAGAGGTTTCCTACGTCATTGTGTCCCCCCTTCCCTATTCTTCCTGTGCTGGGAAAGTTTCCTTCTTTCCTTCGTGTGCATCCTTCTTTGGGGCAATTCCCTTCTTCTGTTGCACTAGATTTTGGCTGGGATTTCCTTACTATGTTGGTTTCTTAGGTGTAGTGTTGTCTCCTGCAGGTGTCTTGGATGACCCTTCTTCCACTTATTTTCCCATGGGAATGTCCTTGGTGATGACTGGGATCCTCTAGTCATCCTGCCAGTCTCTCATTGTCATCTCAACTTCTTTTGCATTGACATTGAATCGAATTTGCATCCATTCTTTCGTTGGATCCCTGGGATCTTGGATCTACATGTTGTGCCTTATGGCCCTAAAGTTTTCTATTCCTTGATATTGCGTGACCACTTTTGGAGTTATCCTCCATGTGTTGGCTATGCTTTCTTAGATGTCACTGAGATACCAAGAAAAGGTGTTGGCATTGCCACTTCTTCTCTTGGTGCCCGAAGTGCTTCCCATTGACATGTACCGCACCGCATGAAAATGACCTACTCTATCACAACAATAGGATTAGGGAGGCTCTCTCCACCCAATTAAGGCTATCAAGGTCAACAACCATGTTAGGGTCCAAACCCGCACATAGGTAGAACAACATATTCAGATGTAATAAAGGTCAACATTAATAAGGCCTTGCAACAAAATAAAATAAGTAAAATGTAAGAAGACCTAATAGAAGCTTCTGCTTCTAAAAGGATCTTCCTCTAGATGCTTCTTTTGATAGACATATTTAGTATAAATAGGAGTCGAGGGTATGAGAACCCTAGCTTGGATATTATTGTAATAGAGCTATGCTCGACTAGAGGTTTCCCCCTCGAAGAGGTCAGTGAACATTCCTCTCAGAATCAAAAGTGTTATTTCTGTTGTTATTCTTATATCATTTCAGTGTTATTGTGGTGATTGTTCTAGTTACATTGCTGTTATTCTACCATTTCTAGCATTTTATTTTTGTTCTGCATACTTTTTATATTTGGTATATTACAAGTGGTATCAGAGCACTTTCCTCGGCAGAAATTGTGGGTTAATTTTTTTTCAGGGTAGAGACATATTCCGACGTATTTAAGCCACAAAGATCTGTCGTTACACGCATAAACCCGCGCTTGAGAGATTCATACATGTAGGAAATACAAGTGGTACTTAAGCGCACATCTGTTGGCCACCCTTGTAAACCCTGTTGGTACCCCTTTGAGTAGTAGTGCATCAAAAAACACCTACATACAGATTGACCAAGATTACCTGAAGCCCTATTTAGATAAATCGATCAACTGCCTAACTACTATAGTGCCACCGAGAACAAAAATCAGGAAGATACTCTCTAGTACCTGGGTAGTCGGGTAGTATGGCTAAGGGCACGGTCTAGCCTCCTTAGTTAGTGCCCTGATATATTGGGCCGAGTACTACTGTTGGACCCTGCACATATATCATAGAGCTATAGCATAGGGCAAACCCTTGTCTATAGAACCCTTGAATACCTAACCCTTGGGGATAAAAACATAAACAAATTAAAACATACATGTTCTATTGCCGCGAAAATATGTTCGGGTTGCCAAACCATTACACATTTATTCCTGGTTAAGAATTTGGGCATTTCATCAATGCAGTATTCTTTAGACTGGAGTATAACTCCGCAGGTGTAATAAAAAAAAAAAGTAGTCTGGAAATTTTTGCACCATTATTTGAGATCTATTCCATTGGATTCATCTCTTCACCCTTATCACATTCATACATATCATTTTTTTTTTATCCAACCCACCCCATTTTGGTTCCCTCATCATCATGTCAACCCATACCTGTAGCCAAGACTTGGAATCTCGCTTCAATACCTTGCAATCTAATTTCATCGAGACCCAACAAGAAGTGAAACAACTCAGTGTCAATGTTTCCAGCATCAATACAACCATGCAGTCCTCAATGAAGGAAATAAAAAAATACCCGACTACCCATATTGAATCTGTCATTTCGATGCTCTGCACCAAGTTGCATAACCCTTTATCTGACCCACCTCCACATACTGAAGCTAAAAATTCCTCTCATTCCCATAACTTTCAGCACCATCACTTTCAATGTGACCTACACCTTCCGCAAGTGGATGTGACCAAATTTGATGGCTCAGATCCCACTGGTTGGGTAACCCAAATGGAACATTATTTCTCTTTATATGACATTACAGATGACTTGGCCAAACTCCGATATGGTGTTCTCCATCTAGATTAAGAACGTTGGAAATGGTGGAAATGGAGAAAATCTTCCCGTCAAGGGTATATTGCTTGGACACACTTTGTGGCAGAGCTTTATGAACGCTTTGACACTGACACCAACCATTTGGGTTGTTTGACAAAGTTGAAACAATCAGGCATAGTAGAAGACTTTATAACTTCTTTTGAGCGCCTGGATTTTCAGACATAGGGCATGTCTGATGCCTTTTTCTGAGAGTGTTTTATCAGTGGCCTCAAGGATGAGATTCGGGCCCATGTCCTCATGGCTCGGAATTAGAGTTGGGTGGAGGATACTAAAAGAGATAAAGAATCACAACAGGTTGTATCTTTTCAAAACCAGAAACCCTCCTTTATCCATCGCACTGAACCAATAAATCCCACTACTCCCTCCGCTCCACTAAAGATCCAAAAATTGACCAGGGCTAAAATGGCTGAACACCAACTCAAAGGCCTTTGTTATAATTGTGATGAAAAATATTTCCCAGGCCACAAGTGTAAGGAACAAAATATTTTTATGGCCATCTCGGAGGATATTTCAGAAGAGGATGTTGAAACTCCCCTTGTGTCTGAGTCACCTAAAACCACTGACATAACCCCTCCCTCAGACCCTCCCGAAGTAGAACTAGTCATTTCCCTAAATTGTCTCACTGGCTTCTCTACTCCCCAAACCCTCAAGCTAATCGGTTACATCAAGCATAGGAAGGTCATCATTCTGGTTGATAGTGGAAGCACCCATAATTTTATTCATCGCTGCATTGCCTAAGAAACTCATTGCTACATCCATGCAGTTAATAATTTCCAAATCATGATTGCCAATGGTGGCTCCATGAAATGTCGAGGGCGTTGTGAAAATGCATGTCTCCAAATTGGTGACTACCAATTGAAATCTCATATGTTTTCTATCGACATGGGCGGTTGTGACATTGTGCTGGGTGCAGACTGGCTAAGGACTTTGGGTCCCATTCTCATTGATTTTAAGGAATTAACCATGCAATTCGACCAAGAGGGACAACAATGTAAGTTCCAAGGCATCACCGTTAGTTCACCTGAGATCATTAGTTGTCATCGCATGGAAAAGCTGCTAAAAAAAGGTCATTCAGGTGTTATTTCCCAACTCCATGCCATACAAGCAACATATACACCCTCAGTGCCGCAAGACCTCCAATCCATCCTTTCTAAACATCAAGTGGTCTTTTCCACTCCCCAGGGACTCCCTCCTTCCCGTGGTGTTCATTATAATTCCATTCCCTTTGTACCAGGAAGCCTTCCTCCCAATATCCGTCCATATCATCATCCCTTTTCCCAAAAAAATGAAATTGAGAAAATGGTCTAGGAAATCCTTAACGCATGCATTATCTGCCCTAGTACGAGCCCCTACTCTTCTCTTGTGGTCATGGTCCTGAAGAAAGAAGGTTCTTGGCGAATGTGTCCTGACTTCTGTGCCCTCAACAAACTTACCATTAAATACAAATTCCCCATTCCTATCATTGATGACCTCTTGGATGAACTGAGTGGTGCCCAGTTCTTTACTAAAATTGATCTTCATTCTCGCTACCACCAGATATGTATGAAAGAGGCAGACATTGCCAAGACTGCCTTTAGAACTCATGAGGGCCACTATGAATTTTTGGTCATGCCCTTTGGCTTGTGTAATGCCCCCTCCACCTTCTAAAGCCTCATGGATCATGTCTTCCGTCCTTTTCTCTATCATTTTGTCTTAGTTTTCTTTGATGATATCCTCATATATATGAAAACTTGGACAAACCATCTTGCTCATGTGGATCGAGTTCTCCATCTACTCTCTCAGCACTAACTTTTACTGAAATAGTCTAAATGTGCTTTTGGCACCTCAGAAGTCAAGTACTTGGGTCATTTGGTTGGAAAGGATGACGTCAGGGTGGATCCTAAAAATATTGAAGCTATGAAAGATTGGCCTCACCCAAAGAATCTTAAAATCTTGCATGGATTTCTGGGCTTAACAGGTTATTATCGCAAGTTTGTTAAGAATTATGGAAAGATTGCAGGACCTCTCACTGCACAACTAAAAAGGAACTCTTTCACTTGGACTCCAGCAGCTGCTCAAGATTTTCAAACCTTGAAGATGGCCATGTACACCACTCCATTCCTATCCCTTCCTGATTTCACAAATACCTCTGTCTTGGAATGTGATGCTTCAGGAAAAGGAATTGGTGCTGTCCTTATGCAAGAGGGTTAACCTTTTTCCTTTACCAAGAAGCAAATGTCTGAAAGAAATCTGGGAAAATCAATCTATGAAAAGGAAATATTGGCTATTTTGCATGCCATTTATCTTTGGCACACTTATCTATTGGGGTAACGCTTCCAAATTAAGACAGACCATTAAAGTCTCAAGGATTTTCTAGAACGACGCATTTCCTCCCCAGAGCAACAAAAATGGGTGACTAATTTATTTGGATATGATTATCAGATCATTTACAAGAAGGGAAAAGACAATGTGGTTGTGGATGCACTTTCCCAAAAATATGAAGATGAAAGATCCATTTTTTCTCTTTCCTTCATTGTACCAGATTGGCTCCAAGCCATTCACCAGGAATAGCTAAACGATCCCAAAAGTTCGCATTTGATCCAACAATTGCAGTCCAATCCTCCAGATTCCCTAGGGTACTCTTGAATCCATGATAAACTTCGATACAAAGGCCATTTGTATTTAAGTAAACAATCAAAACTTAAATCCACGGTACTTTCTGAGCTTCATGCTACACTCACTGTTGGGCACTCTGTGTTTACCAAAACTTATGACAGGGACAAACATTCGTTTTTTCTAGGATGGTATGAAACAAAGACATTCGTAATTTTGTCGCTGAATGTGATGTGTGTCAACGCAACAAGGGCGAAATAGTCAAATCTTTGGGCACACTACAACCATTTCCCATTCCACCTACTATTTGGAGGGATATCTCTATGGATTTTACTACAGGCTTACCCAAATCAGGAAATAAATCAGTCATAATGGTGGTTGTTGATTGCCTTTCCAAGTATGCTCATTTTTGTGCTCTTCAACACCCATTTACAACATCCACGGTGGCTCAACTTTTCATGGATCAGGTCTTCAAGCTTCATGGCATGCTGCATTCTATTGTTTCTAATCGCGACCCAACTTTCACCAACAATTTTTGGCAAGAACTATGCAAGCTACAAGGCACCCAATTGCATCTCAACACAACTTATCATCCCAATACTAATGGTCAAATGGAAGTTGCCAACAAGTGTTTGGAAACATATTTGAGGTGTTTTAAGAAAAATCAGTGGGCTCAATGGTTACCCCTAGCTGAATGGTGGTACAACACTTCATACCATACAACTACACACATGACTCCTTTTGAAGCGATATATGGACAAAAGCCACCGTTAGTTCTCTCATACTTACTTGGTGTCTTGAATGTCCAGGCGATTGATCAAATGCTTAAAGTTTGAGAGGCTATTCTCCACACCCTCAAAGAGAATTTGGTCATGGCACAAAATCGCATGAAGGAACAAGAAGATCAAGGTCACTCAGAACGTCAATTTGCAAAAGGGGATCATGTGTTTCTTCGACTGCAACCTTACAAGCAAAATTCCCTTAAGGCCGAGCATTGTCAGAAGCTAATTCCCAAATTTTATGGTCCTTATACCATTCTCAAGTGTGTGGGACAAGTGGACTATCAGTTAGCTTTGCCTAGTCATTCTAAGCTACATCCTGTTTTTCATGTTTCATGCTTAAAGAAGGTGATTGGAACTAAGTGCCAAAGTCAAACCAACCTTCCTGAGTTAGATGAAGAAGGATCCATTTGGCTACAACCACAAGCAATTTTGGACCAGCATGAGCGTCACATGCATAAGAGAACCATCAAGGAAGTGTTAGTCCAGTGGAAAGATACAACTCCAGTAGATTCCACTTGGGAACCAGCTACCATTATGCAACAATTTCCACATCTCAAGCCTTGAGGACCAGGCTATTTTTAAGGGGGAGGACATGTTAGGGTCCTAACCCACACATAGGTAGAACAATATATTAAGATGTAATATAGGTCAACATTAATAAGGCCTTGCAATAAAATAGAATAAGTTGAATGTAAGAAGACCTAATAGAAGCTTCCGCTTCTAGATGGATCTTCCTCTAGATGCTTCTTTTGATAAACATATTTAGTATAAATAGGAGTCGAGGGTATGAGAACCCTAGCTTGGATATTATTGTAATAGATCTCTACTCGACTGGATGTTTCCCCCTCAAAGAGGCCTGTGAACATTGCTCTTAGAATCAAAAGTGCTATTTTTGTTGTTATTCTTATATCATTTCAGTGTTATTGTGGTGATTGTTCTGGTTATATTGTTGTTATTCTACCATTTCTAGCATTTTATTTCTATTTTGCATACTTTTTATATCTGGTATATTACAAACCAGGAGTAGTGGAATTTTGTTCCCAAGTCCTACAGATTCTTGCAGTCATCTAGTAACATGTTCAATACATATAGGGCCCAACTAAGCATGGTATTGTTTACACATAGTGCTGCTACTGCGACAACCCCTGCAAGGACCTCCTCCTTGCGGCATTTGCATAACAATTTTCACACCATTAGTTTCACAACCATCCTGGTGGTTGCGTCGTTGAGTCTCTTGATAATAATTATACATGATCCTCTTTTCATCCCGTATTTCTTCTTCATCTCTTTTATGAGAGATTTTTCTTTGGTTTTTTCATCCAAGTATTGCGTGGGACTCTCTCCAATGGAGATGGGTTCTTCTTATGGTTAGAATAACCCGTATCCATTGACATAGAACTCCTGGTATTGTCGTTCAGGTTAGGAAATGAGTTCTACATCAATGGAGAGGAGTTATTCTAACCATAAAAATTCTCCCTGGAGGACTACGATCAACTGCTTGACGTAGTTATTCACCTCTTTCCCCCTGCTAAAGTGGGGAATATCTACTAGGTTTAAGATCCCTGTGTTTTCTAGGCTTGCCACCCGTTGCTTTGGCTACAATATTAGGTATCCAAATGGCCCTGTACCTCGGCTCTCCATGTACAACTGTTGTGCAAATTATGGGAATGTTTTTTTGTCGACACATCACGGTCTGCGTATTTGAGCCTTTCCATGCAACCCAATAGAGTTGGCATGGCGTACAACCCCTCTGGAATGCATGGAAAAATAATTGAGGCGTTGAGATGCTTTCATGGGGACGATGCGATGGTTTGTTTTGACTTTCTTCTTAACGACATGCTAGAGGTCACGACCTCTGGTTCTTTGTCTTCCTCGACTGACTCTAGATGCCATGTGATGTCTTAAATATGTACTTCTTCCTATTGCATGGAACCCACCACATTTTCTTCTCTTAGCTTGCCAAAATCTATCCACTTGTTGTCACCACCATTCATTTTGTGGGTTACTTTGGCCCTCATAGGTTGTTTTGGGTTGACTGTGGTGACTAGTTTGTGGCCTTGCACACTGTCATGTGAGTCAATATCCATCATGACCATCATCGGGGATTTTTCTTCTTTCTTGATGAGTGTCACACTCACTGGTTCGACCTGTGGTGAGGGAATTGCATCGACATTGACAATTTCCTCTCTCTATGTCATTTACTGCTTCGCCTCTATGTTATCTTGCAGTAACTTGAGACTGCTGCATGTTTTACGTGAAGTTTCGCTTGGTGCACAAACCTTTAGAGGTGCCATCATGGGTAATTATTTCTTTCCTGATTGAGTTTTGTATGCTTGAATCTCTGTACTCTCCTGTTCACCTCTCGTCTTCTTGCTCGTTAGCTTCACGAGTTTACAAATGCAAAATATGTCTTGTTTGGCCCGCGTTTTCGTTTTATAGAGCACGTCATAATTGCCCTGAATATTATTGGAGAAGCTTCTTTGGCTGATATTAATGCATTGAAGCTTTTCGAATATGCTTCATTCAATTTCATAAATGTCCAATAGGATCCTTTTTCCCCTAACGATCGATTTTTTCTTTTCCGACCGTTGGCCCCTTTTCTGATGTATTGCACTTTTTCGTTGCTCCTTACATTTCTTCTATGACTTTTCCTTATTGCGCGGTGTTTTGATTTCTGTCAACCCTATGCTATGCACAATCACTTTTTCTCTTTGTCGCACTGATTCCACTATCTTAGCGCATGATATTTCCCAGTATTTTTTTATTTTCTTTCTTTTCTACTTTTTTGTTTCTCCTTTTTATTTTGTTTTTTCAATTTTCTGTCCTAATATCTACTATAGTACACTATATACATGCCTTTTACCATTGCGCTATAAATTTTAAGGGTTATTAGTTCAAATGTCACTGTACAGTTTCATTCGAATATCATTGATCATTCATTTAAGTTCTATTCCTCCCAAGTATTTTAGCTGTATAGATCCCCCATCTGTGACAATATTTACTTCATATGGCCCTTGCATCCTAAACTTATTAGGATGTTGAAAAAAATCACTGTCATAGAGAAAAACTAGGTCTCCCTCCTTAAAACTCTTCTTCTTATTATGTTTGTCTTTCTAGGATTTTTCTCTTGCTTTCTGTACTTCCTGGTGAAATCCCACCAGAATCCCATCCTCTTCCATTTCCATTAGTTGACTCAAACTTTCCTTTATTGCACATTTTTCTGTCATGTTGGTAATTGCTTCTATGCGTAGACTGGGTACCACAAATTCTAATGGTACGATTGCTTGCTTCCCATACACCAATATGAATGTTCTCTATCCTGTCAACTTCTTACATGCGGTCCTGCATTCCCATAATACTACTGGTATCTTCAAGTCCCAATCATCCTTGTTGACATTGCATATTTTAGTCAGAGAATTTTCCAAGATCTTATTGAAAGCTTCTACTATTCCATTTTCCTGAGGATGATATGGTGTACTCTTATGGTGATAGAATTCAAACTCCTTAGTCATATCCCTGATGGTATCATTGATAAAATGAGTTCCTTGGTTACTCATCAAAATCCTTGGACATCCAAATATGGTGATCACTTGATCAAACAAGAAGTTTGTTGTTGTTTTTGTGCTACAGTCTTTGACTGGTGCTACTTCTGCCCATCTTGTTAAGTATTTAGTGGCAGTAATGATATATCTAGCTCCTGAACATTTTGCTGGTGGATTGATTGGTCCAACAAAGTCTATTTCCCATTTTTCAAATACTTGTAGAGTCACTTGTTGTATTAGAGGCATCTCATCTCTTCTGTTAGGTTTTCTAACCCTCTGAAAGACATCACATTTATGACAATATTCCTTGGCATATTTATGGATTGTTGGCCACCATAATCCTATGCACAATACCTTCTGTGTGGTAGCTTTTCCTGCATAGTGTCCTCCAACTATTCCTCCATGAGATTCTACCAAAATTTTGGGTCTTTCATGTTCCAATACACACCAACTCAAAATGCTATCTGCGCCCATATTGTATAAATTTCCTGCAATAAGTTGATAATCTACAACTCTGACTACCATATTTTTATTTTGTGTAGTGATACACTCTTGTGATGAAACCCATGTACTTAAGTATTCAATAATGTTGGAAAAAATTTCATCATCTACTTGTACTGAAAATAACTGTGCATCAAGGAATTTATCTTCCAAGATAGTAGGTTCTTCTCCATTAGTTACCCTTGACAGGTGATTAGGTCCTTGTTGGACCTTGAACAAGTTTTGAGGAAATCTTGGTCAGGCTTGACCACTTTTTGGACTTCGATGCAGTGATTGAGGAAGGAGAGTTGTTGGCCCTTGACCAATTTTTGGAGATCCTTGGTCATGTTTTACCTATTTTGGGACTTCGACAGGATGGTTGAAGGTGGAGTGCAAGTCAAAGTAGAGATCGCAGGATATCGATCCCTTTTTAGGGTAGTTTTGGGATTAGGGTTTTTGTAATGGGTATGGGATGTTGGCCCATGGGTTTACCCATGTTTGTAATGTATAAATAGATATCTAGGTGATGTAAGAAAGGGACAAGATGTGAAGTGCTAGAGTTCTATCTATGTGATTGCAAAGGCTTTGTGCATAGTGTATGTTGAGACTTGCAGAGCTAAGTGCAAGTGATTGTAAGAAGGATTTGTGCTTAAACCTAGCTCAGGGAAGGAGGATACGATGAGGTGTGCTCAGATCTCCTGTCTTATGCAGAGTGGGTTCCTGTGGCTCTATGCTTGTAGAATATTGAGAGAAGATAATAAAGAAAGAGAAGAGTTGGTGGACGTAGCCCCACACTAGGGTGAACCACGTATATCCTGTGTTATGGTTACTTTGTGCATTCTGGTTATTGTCTTGTGTATATAATTTAAGCTTAAGTTCAGTAATGAATGTTTAGATGAATCTAGTATGATAGCTTAGTGCTTAAGTGATGTGAATAAATGCTAGATCTAATATTTTTCCATGTGCTAAGTGATTAGATGTGTTAGATCTAGTTGAATACTGCATTTTTCTGTAATTAGGGTTTGGATCTACGATGTGAATAAGGGTTAAATATTGATGAATTCTAATTTGTAAGTGCTTTGTTAGAGTAGTGTAATCACAGATCTGTGTCCCAGCTAAGACTGCAAACACTTGAGTCCTGTAACCACCCTTGCCTCTACCTCGGGTGAGACTTCATCTACTTCGTAGGTGTTGCTGAAAGGGCCGATAGTTAGGGCTTTGTTGGTGCATTGTTGAAGTGTTGAACCCTGGGTCTACCCCTATGACAACAAATGGTTCCGCTACTAGGACCTGAAACTGTGATTGTTGGGAACTGAAGAAAAGAAAGCTTTGTGTGTAGATATGTTGCTTTAGTGTGCAGTATTCTAATTGACTTGTGAATATCTGTGCTAAGAAGAGAAGTCTGATCTGAAGAAAAGAGGTAAGAACTTGAAGCTTTGTGCTCTGAGAAAGGCAAGATAAGTGAATTTTTTTTTCCGAAAGAATGAATCTAGGTATGTTTGATAAATTTTGTCCTAGTCTGAAAACTAGGGTACAGTTAGAAGAAAGAAGATTTGATCTGAATAGATTTGATAGAAATAATGAAAGGTATGTTATCCCTATGCATAGAAAGAATGTTTAGACTAAAAAATGGATGCAAGATCCTAGAATTCTTTTTTTTGCAGGCTAGTTACTGTGATCCAAGTGCGCAATACAGGAAAGGTTGGGGATCATTTAAGAGAAAGAGAGGATTAACCCTTTGCTATAGTTGCAAAAGACCGGGACATATTGCTAAGGAATGCCCTGGTAGAAGACCTAGTTATCTTTGTTGTAAAGCTATGGACCATGAAGTTTTGGATTGTCATAGAATGATTGCTAAAGTTGAAAAGATGAATATGAAATAAGAAAAATATGAGACAAGCTAAGAAACTAAGGATATGATAGAACCCCAAAAAGAATTAGAGATTGTATTACTACAGATGAAAGAAACCCTGAATGATCACAGAGATATGAACTTATCAGAGGTCTTAAAAGAGAAAGAGTACATAGAAACACGAATAAGAGACTTTGACATAGAGTGTGCTCTGGATGAGGAAACACAGGTGAATATCATGACTAAAAGAACTTGGGAAATTTTGGGAAAGCCTGCTATGGTTCCTTCATTAGGAGGAATAGGATTATTTAGAGGAAAGTTGATAACCCTATGTGGAAGACTTACCCAGACATCTATGAGTGCTCATGGCACTTCAACAAAAGAAGAATTTGATATCATTAAGTTTGTTGAGAACAACGGCCCATTTGCTATATTGATAGGAAAAACCTGGATTGAGAAAGATCAGATGTGAAGGAAACAAGAAGAGGAGGATCTAGAACAAAAAAATCAAGAACTAAGAGATTTCATGGCTAGAAGAATAGCACACTTACTGGAAGAACAAGAGAACCAGTCAAAGCTACTAAAGACCAAAGATATGGATGTTGAATTTGAAAGGACACAAGAAGACTGGAGACACCTGTCTGTACAAGAGAATAGAGAACCTATCCCAGAAAGAGAAGAAGTATTACCCTTGAATCCTATGAAAGACCCTCCATAGTGCGAAGTTATCATGCCAAGAGGAGATAATAACGATAATGGAAAGAGGAAAACAATGATTCAAATCACAGGAAAGAAGGCCAGAAAGCTCAGCAAGAATAAATCAAAGTTAGAAAAGTTGCAAGAAGTTCCAGGGAAGACTTCATAGAAGGAAGGTTTCCAGAACTTGAACTTCACTGGAATATCAATACAACACAGATTGACACTTCTCCATGACAAAGAAATATGACTGTTGGAGGCAATATGACCATCCAATTGATGCTCCCGAACGATTAAGAAAGCAATTATGGCCTAGAAGTTCACCATTGGACCATTGGGACCGCACCATAACGACTGGAATTGCATTGAATAAGGATTTGAAACCCGTTGAAAGAAAATGTTATGACAATATCTATTTATCTCGTCAAGCGTTGCACCAAGAACACTTTTTCCAATTGTGATTATCCAATCCCAAAGAGAACTAGTTGATTTCATGCAATGATATTTGAGACCTCGCCATCCATTCTGTTACATTGAGTATTGTTCACTAACCTGAGATATCAGATCTCGAGTGTGCATTTCAGATGAAATTAGTGCAGCAAAAAAATCCGTCGAAGAGATTCTAATAGACCTCATGGATGAGAAGGTGATGTTCATAGGCATCCAAGCTTCATCGACATGAGGAGTACAAGCCTCCTCGTCGACTACTCATGGATCTAGACCATCCTGAGATGCAATCGAGAAAATAACCAAGCATCGTGATGACTTGGTGAATGTGAAGCTAATCCCATCCATCCTGCCCAACTACATCCCACCTCTAGCCAGTGTGGTGAGTCGCGACAGTTTCCTGAGGGACTTGAACTACACAGTCATCACTGCGTACCTCCCGAAGGGAATACACGTAGTCAGACCATAGTTGGAGAGGATTCCAACCTTGAAGATCAATGACTATAACCTAGGGGATATCAAGAGTTATGGCATGCTCTCACCTCACAAATATTTGACCAAGACGAAGGGGAAGAAGTCAAAGATAATCCCCCAACCATGGACTATGGACATCGTGAGGTCCACTGTCTTGAACTTAATGAAGATACCACATTTTGGAAGGAACCAGGAGGTTAACATGTGCATTAAGATCTTGCTTTCATGCTTCCATGGCGGGTATCTATGGTTAGAAAAATGCATCACCGTTGATCCAGCGCTGATCCATAGGATCGTCGGATTAAGCATGCAGAGACCAGACCCACAAGACTTTTATCTATGCAAGGCTGTAGACTGTGCCCTGACATAGAAGATCAAAGAGACCTACGACGATGTAGATAAAGGGATGTGAGGCTAAAAGGTAGCCTCCATTCAGAATGGCACAGTGTGCCTTTCTTTCCAGTTGATTGCTAGTAAGCTAGTTCGAAATAACATACCCACGTAGGTCAGAGGGTTTTTCGTTGACCTCACAGGAAAATGTATGGAAGGACTACAGATGACCTGGGCTAGTTACCTAGTCAATCAGTTAGAACTGGATTGTTGCGAAGATCGGGATTAGGAATATGAGTTCCATTTTAGCGACTTTCCCTGACATTGTGTCATT